>VZTU01019388.1:0-16897 GCA_013400835.1 Zapornia atra | reverse complement strand
AAAGTGAAAGACGAAGCCAACAGTCTTTTGAAGAAACAGATTCTGCCTACGTATACTCTGGTATACAACTGCTGCAAACCAGAACTCAAGTAAACATTAAAATTATCAGAATTATAACAGTTACCCTTCAAATGTGACTTGATCCAACTAGCCAACCCAATATCGGTACAATAAAGAGAATGAGAACTCTCTCTAAGATTATCATCGTAACTGTCCTCATCTATCTTCTGTCATTCTCCATTTTTTATCTTCAAAAATTAATGATGCAAGGAATAAGTAGAAAAGAAAAAAAAAATCAGTTATTACATGTTCCTCTTACTGTCCCATATGCTTGGAAAGTTATTTGTCAAAGTAAATCAATGAAAGAGGCTGGAAAAACATTGGCTAATTTAATAAATACTGGATCAAAATTGGTGGGTTTATCACCTTGATAATATGGTCCAATAAATACTAAAAATATATTCTTAATATCAGCAGTTAAGGAACTCTGGGTTTCTTCAGTTTTTTTACAGTTCTGATTGTGTAAATTAGTATTTATAACCAATTATCTTGGTTTCTTCTACAGAGTTGCAGCTAATATATATATAAACGAAATGTTTTCCTTCAGTTAATCTTATCAATGACTTGCATGATAAAGACATGAGCTTCAACATCTGAGGTGTTTCTTAGGTATTGTGGGAGGTTTGTTTATGCAAAGCCAGGTAAGGAACCAACTAGTTGCAAGAATTACTGTTTCATGTTTTGCAATGCTGAGAATTTTAAATAAATATACATATTTAAAGTATTCAGCAGCAATATATAATTCTACTTTATATTTATTTCTGTCATCCTTACACTAGAAACCTTCTTCAATTGAGCTTGCTTTAATTCAGTTATTAAGTGAAACAACAGTTTGGAAATAATTTGGTATTTTCTTTCAATTACCAGTTGAATTAACAGTTCTTATTAGCAACTAACTTATTCTGCCATTTTCATATTCAAAATTAATTAAAGACAAGATAGAATGACAGATTCTGTTAGTTCCAGAGTTTGCTCCAAGTAAGGACATGAGCCAAGAAACAAACACTTTTTTTCTATAAAGAAAGTTCCTTGCGAAGTATGTAGAATGAGTTACTTGGCTTCCTGCCAAATAGGAAAGATAAGAATATATATGATGTTGCATCATGTTCGCCAGATCAGATGGACATTTAATGAAAAGGAGTAAGGGCCTGATCCATCCCTCCCAGGAATGACTGGAAGGTTTTCTTTCCATCCGCTCCAGGGAGAGTTGGATGTAGCGCCATCTGCGTGATATCAGGCACAAGACCAATTTTAATTTCCTGACCTACATGTATTTCCAGTGAGAACATTACTATTGCAGACAGAGGGAGAAATGGCTTATCAGAAGATTACAAATATCCAACACCTTTTCTAGTTAACATTCTGCAGATATAACAACTTTAGCTTTATTTGTTAAATATCTCTATCCACACCCTCAACGTTACAGTGTATTAAACAAGAACAACACAAAATAATATTAATTGCTTTATTATGATAACTGCCTCTGCCATATTTGCATGAATATATGATCAGACACATGTGTCTACGCATGCACACATGAGCATTCAGCTCTGCTGCCAGGACAATGAGTCTTTTGAATGTACATAAATCAAGGTCGGCATTGTAAGCCTTTACTTATGTGACCACAGAGAATCAAACAGTGCTACAGATTATAAACCAGATCATTACAGGTTTCCAGAATCAGTCCCTTAGATTTTGTCATTGTTCTAAATGTATGTTAAATCTATCTGTTTATGCATATGCTACCTAACCTGGGGCATTTCATGTAAATGCTTAAACTCCTTTAGATTTAAATTACTTCTGAAACAGTAGAACCCTAGGGTGTTATTGTAAGAGCAACTTCACACCAGTCTTTTGTGAAATGCTCTGAGCCCTTACAGTTTCTTTCCCACTTTCAAAATAACCAATAAAATATTTATTAAAACAGCCTGAACCACACAGGGTGATGTAGGCTGAAATTTTGTTCTTTGCTTTCTACAGTAGCCTAAATAACCTAAGTAGTATTTGTATGAAAGCTATTTTCTATAACACAAACCCCATTGGGCAAGTAATACATTAGATCTGTAATACTTTCTATTGCCAGTCTCATCAAGCTGATTTGGAATTTGTTTCCTGGGTAGAGTGACTCATATGTTTGCTGGGCCTGACAGGTGCTGGGCATCTTCCACACTCATTAAAGTTAATGACTTCAACAGTGGACAGGGAAAACTGCATGCTGAAGTAGGTTTCCTCCTAACAGGTATTCCCAAGCTATCATTTAAGAAGTTTATGCAAGTGGTGTCAATTTTTCCTCAGCAATCACAAAACCAGTCCATAACCAAACCATTATCCCTTCATTGCAAAAATAACCCAATTAGCTTCACAGGCACTCCTTGCTGGAGTAAGACAAGGGAAAAAAAAAAAAAAAGAAAGCGCTGTACACAGAGCTTTCCACATAAAAGCTCAGTTTCTTGCCATAAAACTAGTTATATCCTCACCGGAACAGAGGAATTAACATACTGGAAATAGGCCAGTAATTTTATAGAAATATATGCCTTTAAGTAAGCTCGAAATCAGTATTCTCACAATAGCTGCAGCTTTGGCATCATTTCTGTCCCAACAAGCCACAGCTGCTGAACTGGAGACTTCTGACTTCATGTTAGATACGTTTTAGGCAGTAGTGCCAGAGCTTGTCCTTTGATATCAACACAGCACACTACAGTTGTTGACCAGCTACACCCAAAATATAAGCCTTTAAATTACACTAGTTAGCAAAAAATATTCAGGCGAGAACTTCACAGAGACTTATGCCATAACGTTAGACCGTCAACCAAGATATGATGAGACAGACCTCACAGGCATCTGTGTACTCATAGAACACCAAGAAATTAGGAGGACTGAATCTTTAACTACTTTGATGCAAGTCCAAACACTAGATCTGCAGTATTAATATGACAAAGTCCTGTACCCTGGCTTCCACTCAATAAGACAGAAGTAGCAGGGCAGAGACCTCACAGAAATCTGTGCCTTAATATTAACCTGCCATGCAAAAGCTCCCGAGCTAATGGTCTTGCAATCAATATAACCTATGTCCATCTGAAGCAGGAAAAAGAAAAGATTAAAACATCTAAAAATTAGGCAGAAGACCTACTGCAGTCTTAAATACTCATCAATTTCAATATCTAACTTTTTAAGATCTTCCAAAGCAAAATGTAATGGTGCATTTCCCCAGTTACATTAAACATATGAGTCCAATTAAAGAACTGTTCTTTTCCTCTTCAGCATGTCTCAGACAAACATTTCTTTCTCGTATAATATCATAAGAAATTGAGATACCAACCTCTAGCAACACATCTGCCAAACCTGGACTAATGTACTGTTTGCTGGAAAGGATGTGCAGGAAATAAAAAAAGCGATTGCAACAAAATTAGTAAGCAAAATACTGACTGATGGAAAGCTGCTCAGAAGTTTGCAATATATTTCAGCAATTTGGGGAGAGATGGTAGGCAGTAAATTGCAGAATTAATGCATTCATTAGAAAGTTACATTAATCAATCCAAATTAAATATTCTGCCATAAGAAATTACTTCAGAAATAAATATTAGTAAATGTTTTTTACACTTTTACAGCTTGAGGTTCAAAATGCCTAGGTCAATTTCCAAAGCAGGACTATGTCTTCTGTAAGGACCCTGAAGAAAGTTTGCATCTGCCTGCAGATGCCCAAAAAACTTGAAACAAACCTTTTCTTTTTGAGTGCTGTTTTTCCATAGACATCAGCACAAAAAGTAATTGGGGTAAAAAATATCAGAAGAAAGCCTTTCCCTTCTTGATATCTGAAAGGACTACTTCACATTTTTATAGTGCTGACTCTTCACATTGTCAATTTTTTAACTTAAATTCATTTCTAATGCTGTAATTTATCTGTGTGTCTTTTAAGCAAGCTAATCATCTAAGACTGCCTCATGGCTGCAGGAGTCTAATATTCTACAGCATCAATCACTGACTTGTTTCCTGATTTCACTTACTCTCAGTCAAAAAAGCTGAATGGGAGCAGCTGCGTTATCTGTCTTTTACAGTCTTTGATCCTTCCCTTGGAAGGTCTAGAGAACTACTTAATGTGTAAGGAAAGACCTCCCCATAGTGCTATGTCAGAGTCCTTGCTCATATTGGGCAAGATCCAAAGACCATTAAAGTAATTGAGAATCTTTCAGTTGTCTTCTGTGAAGTTTGGCTAGGCCCAACAGATGAAAGGCAGTCTCACTGAGATGAAATGTTCACTGGAAATACTTCACAATCTTGACGGTGATAAGCAGAAGAAAGGGGTGGTTAAGTTAAGCTTCAAGGAGAAATCTATTGGACCAAACCTGAAAACAGGAGCATTCTCCAGATGCTGGTTCATAATGTTTAAACAAAGCAAGATGTTTTCTTCTACCTGGAAACTGGACATGGTTTTAGAGTGGTTTGGCTTTGGTGCCACATGCGGCATACAGGAATAAGCAATGTTTAACCAAGCCTAATGGAAAAGGTCCACAGGGACATAAAAGTTCTTAGGAAATAAATGTCAATCAGCATTTTACAACAGGGGATTGGGAAAAAAAAAAAAAAAAAAAAAAAAAGAGTATTTGTTCTTAGGTTTCAAATAGCCAGAGAAAGCCTAAACACACTTCAATGTAAAAATGTTATACCAATTACTATTTTTCAACATAAAGTTCTACCAAAACAGCACAACTGTGTAACTGTAACGTGACTAAAGATGCCAATGTTACCTAGGCAAATTAAATAACTATAATAAAAGCTTTTTTCATTATTAGCCACAAAGTAGTGAAACCCTAGGTCATTGTTACAATAATTCCTGTGGTGATTATTTTACTAATCATTCATCATTCTACAGATTATATCCTGAATCATCTGTCAGCCATATTCCCATGAAAAATGCTTTACTTTGCAGAGCTACCAAAATGATGACCTCAAGCCCTTCAGTGGCACTGCAGGGCTGTATAAAACCATACCCCTAGCAAACAGCATAAAAAGTTGATTAAGAACACCAAGAAGTGTCCTCTGCAAACTATCCATCAGAGACAAAGATAATTACAATTAACAAATAACAAAAAAACAAATCCAAAGTAACTGAAAAAAGTAAGTAGCATCTTACTTTATTTGAATTTTCTGTAGTTGTGTTTTTATTTTTCAGCTTTTTCTGCAGTAGTTTGGTTTCATACTCTGGTCTGGGATGCTCCTAAAAAAAAAAAACAAAACAACAACAAAAACCACAAGTGTGATTACGATAAAGAGAAGAGAAATTTAAAAAAAGAAAATGTTCTGGTCACTTATTCATGATCTAAGGTATTAAGATGATTCAACACCACAACACCTTTTGGAGTAGGGGGATCACTGCCTGGAAGTATGGGATACTTTATGGGTTGCAGGGGAAGAGTATTTAAGGATTGCACAGGAATTGTTATGGGATGCTTAGTGGAAGATCCAAATGTGAGGAAGAGAGAGATCTAGGTCACTTGGAGAGGAATAAGTGTGGGAAGTAGGGTGATAAGGAGATAGAAAGGGCTGGTCACATGTAAATAATTTTCTGGTCTGTATGGAGGCCTGAACACCAGTGAGAGCAGGTGTGAGACTGCATGTGTGAGTAATAGTGGAGGTTGAACTGGAGCAGCTGGCAAGTAGTTGAAGTGCCTGAAGTCTCCAAGGGTGAGACGTTGGTGGAGTCAGTTATGAAAGGGACCAGGGGAGTCCCAGCCAGCTGCCAGAGAGACCACAGGGTCCAGGGGTCTAGTGGTGAGACCCACCTGTGTGCATGTGTTTCTTTAAGGTCAAGACCAGTGTGGGTTGGCTGCAGGGGGACCAGGGAAGTCTCAGCCAGCTCTACAGGAGCAGGGTGGATGCGTGGGTGAGGGGCTGCAGCCTCACATATTTGTACTTCTAGTGCCAGCAGCTGTGGACACTGGTGTCCAGGGTCAGCAACTGGGTAGACTGAGTGAGCCCAGCTCCTGGGAGGAATCTGCATTGTGTATTGTATATGTGCATATACATTCTCACTAACAGACCTTCATCCTGCTCAACCAGGGAGAGGAGCAGCAGGATGAGGTCACTGTGCTCTCTGTGTGTGCCGGCTGTTTCTGTGTGATCTGTGTGACTGGTCATATATATATGCACATATGTATGTATGCTTGCTGGGAATACATGCTTAACCACACTTTATCTTGGAACTGGGGGCATAAACCTGCAGCTGCCTTGCCTCTTGTAGGCTGTTGGATCCAACCCAATTTCCCCTATTGATAATCTTTTAAGGTTTGCTTCCAAACAATACTCTTTTTTTTCCCAAATCTGTCTTCAAATTGTCTTTGGTACCAAGCATCACAGGTCGCTAACCCTGAAAAGAAGACTAGAAATAGTGTATAAGCAGTATCAGCGGTGCTTTACCATCAGTCACATCTGAACAGTACCTATCCTGTCGGTTTCATGCCATGGAAACATGCTAAATAATTAATCTCATTGTATTGAAACATTAAAAAATAAGTTTTGGATTCTACAGGAAGATAGGCCAAAGATGTGCTGAATGACTTCAGAGGTATCATGGGAAAAACATTCACTGGTCAAGGCTTTTGCAGAAATGCCTGTGTACCACTACTAAAAAGTTTTACTTTCCTCTGTCCTCTTCCAAGCAAGAATATGCTAATATCATGCATTGTACATGTACAGTATCACTGGTCATGCCATCCATCCTTAATATAGTTAGAACATATGTTTATCAGCCCAGTCACAAAATTGACTTACTAACAGTTTTTAATGAATCCAATAACCAAGAAGAGAATAAAAAACATTTTAAAAAAATAAATTAATCTACATGGACAGTAGAACAGGGGTTGCATGGAACATGTGCTATTCATTTTCTGTTATCTGATATTTTGACTATACCACTCACCATCTTGAGCATTGTCTTTTGCACATGAGTATGTAGACACAGAGAGACTTCCGATACATTGTTTATCCTGATCATGAGATTGTCCTGAGGCACTGAACAGTTATGTGAGCACACTATTGTTTAAATGACTGCTTTAAATGAATATTTCCATATCTTTTTGAACTCTATGAACAAGTCATATGAATGTCTGCCCTATATGTATGTTAGTCCCACAAATGGTACATGTATTGTACTGCTCCGCGGGCAACTGGTACTCACGTGACAGGCTTGAGGGAACTTTTATTCTCTAAAGTTCAAGTATGGCTATGCCTCTGAGACTAGTACTACCATGCTGTACCAAACAAATACAATTAAACTGCTAGCATGACAGCTTGTTTTACACGTACAATTTCATGTACTATTCAAATTAATAAAACGTGTTGTAAGGGTGCAATTGCGACACTCTTTGCTTCAGAGCTCTTTTACATTACTTATGCCTCAGATAAAAATCAGTATCACAGTGAATGAAGTTCAGGAGTCACTGCTGCACTTCTTGTCACAAGGATCACTGCTGTTGTTGCAAAGTGCTGTGAGGGTGTATAGGAGTCCAAGAAATAATGAGTCACAGATCGTCTCTGACATTACTGAAGTTGATTAGCAGCAAAAATGGCGGTGAGCAGGTGGGGGCAGGAAAGGCAAAGACACAGCAACAAGCATTTAAATATGCTGTGGTGAATGCACATATCTTGATGTTTTGTAAGTTTTCACCAGCTTGTTGATTTCCATTAATTTCTATCATGCTTCCTTAGATAAGGTTCAGACATCAGATGGAAGAAACATCTTTAGACTTAAAGGAAGAAAAGATGCAGGCATCAGGCACGGATAGCTACATGAAAGGAGAAACCTCAGTGAAATGAAATAAATGAAGCACTAAGAAACTGAGGAGAGGTAATGATACTATGGGAGCACCCGCAAAGCTGAATTGGCTTTCTTCCTTTTTATATTTTCTGCTTAGCAAAGAATTCTGGGACACCAGGGCAGCTGTCAGGGGTCAGAGCAACTTTTGAAAACTGGCTTGAAAGGAAACAGGGTGAGAAAATAAAATGCCAAGAAAAATGCTGTAATGTAACTTACTTGTTTGCTGCTGACAGTTTTGCTTTGAGTGCATATTCTGTTCAAAGTTGGTCATGCTTAGTTTTCTTACTAAGACACTTCAATGTCCTTTTAACTGCATTTCATACGCCTACATCTGGATTGGAAAATTAGTTGATCTGTCTGCACTGTATTTGCCAAGTCATCTTACTCTTGACTGAACAGACCACAGCACCTCCTGGAATGCGTGTTATCTATATATTCTTTTTATGAGTATATTGCATGAAACTTTTCTTTACAATACAGATTTAGAGATGCTTGATCTTGATCATATATACATGGATGTGAAGGAGCAATTTCCACTCTGCTGTAAAAAGATTGTGATTCAGAATCAATTTTTTGTCTGAAAATGGGAAGAGTTCTACACTTAGGACAATAAGCTAGAAATAGTTGTGATTACTTGAAGAAGGCCAAATGTCCATGTAGGGATAAATATGAATCCCACGATGCTGGAATTTTGCCAGTACAGCTGCCAGACACTTATTGAAAACCATGTGAGCCAAGGTACTTTGAGGCCAAATGAGTGCTCAGAGTAGAAAATGATAATTCCCATCCTGAAAACAAAGATCTAAATCATGAAATTTTACTCAGACAAAACTCAGATTGACGTCAGTGGGAATCTTCCCTGAGAATGGTCTCCAGGATTTGCCTCAAACATACAACACGTGTATCCACTATACGTTGCAAATTAAGGCCGCGTAGGTAATGATCCAGTTTGATAAGAATATATTCTGATATTATCTGGAAGATATATACATGAACCACCTTAGATTAGCAGACCAAATGAATTATCAGCAAAAAATAAGCCAAAATACTACTTCATTTTTACACTTTAGGGCAAGTCAAAGAAACATTGTGAATTCATTGAATAACCCTATCCTAATATGCTGAAAACTAGCAGACTAGCAAAGCAATGCATGCTGGTAGGAAAGAAGGTTTCCACAAACGAGAACTGGAATGACCCAGCTGCTGTCTCAAACCAAGCTGGAAACTTGGAATGAACAGAACAGAGAGCCCAGATGTTTTCGGCTGCAAGAGGGTTAGTTATTACATATCAAGGACTAAACCCCTCTACTTATGATGACGGTGATGATGATGACACAGTAGATAGTGGATAGAGAAGTCTAAGAAAGAGATTGCCTTTCATACCAGTGATTGATTTAGTCTGGGCTGGTAATGGGAGGTTCATCCAAGGAAAAGTACTTTTATATCTTGGCATGTGTGAAGGTGTCACAGGTAGATGTTCACAAACTTTTTAGACCATATCATGTGCACAATAAATTTGATTTATGTAAAATTAAAACAGAAGTTTAAATAAGTCATCTAACACTAGGGATGTTAAAAGACAAAAGCCACTGTACAAGTACATAGAAACTCAACTGTCAAAGGTAAAGCAACATAAAACAAGTACTCAAAGAACCCATAAGGTATCCTATGGAAATATGCTGGACGGATGGATGGATGGATGGATGGATGGATGGAGCAAGACCAGTAGTAGTGCTTTGGAGCATGACCTTCAAAACTAAATTTTAAAATATGACCTCAAATATTTAAGTGCCCTTAAGACCAAAGAACAAAATCCTTCCATTGCAATGTCAAGATATCACATTTTGTGAATAACTTCTGCAGAATATAGAAACATTTATTTTTGTTCATTATTCAATTCAAATTCATCACATTTAAATACTCCTATATTGCTAATGGAATTCTGTGAATGTCCCCTGAAATATGGTATTGAAAATTTTGCTTAAAATTATTTATTCTACTGCATAAGTTATTGCTGAAACAAATGAGCTGACAAACATAAAGAAAGCCAGCTGTTGCATACTAGCCTATTAAAATGGGCCATCACCCAGCTTGCCAGTGGAATGACTTCCATTTTACTTTATTGCTCTGAAATGTCACCTGGACTCTAGAAAATATCTGTGCATACCACTGTCACATATATTGCTTTCAGTTGGTATGGTGGTATCAAGTAGTCGCAGCAATGGACTAAGACCCTATCACTTTAGCCACTAATATCAGCATAGAACCCTTTCTCCAAAGAAATGTTCTCAAAGGATGGATTATATCCCCTCTAAGCAATGGGGTTTTTCTGGGTTTGTTTTTTTTTTTGGTATGATAATGTGCAACAGTGGGAACACTTGGCTGTGGAGGCACTCTTTAGCAGAATGTGTTTATGGAAATTTTTCACTGTCAATATTTAAGATTGAGTGTACTTTGGATGGATTACAGATTTGTAGCTCTTGCAAAAAGAAATACAATAAACACTGCAAAACCCTTCAAATTTAATCTAAAATAGCTGTTTCACAAATTATAACATTATGGTCTCAATATAAAAAATATCCTACAAATTAGCAAGGTTAGAAACCAACTATTTCCTCCAACTAGGACACGGTATTTTTCTTCTAAGCAATATCAAAATGATGAGACACTGGGCCTTGAACTTTTCATTGGCCTAAGTCTATGTATTGCACTTTATACACCATGGTGATCCCAAGAAACTTAAAGAGAAGTTTCACTGATGCATGAAAGGGGCAAATATTTTCTAAATTCATCCTATTACAGCTTGTCAACGGTCATCCATTTTAGATCTATGATTGAGTGGGCAAATAGCTGTCAAAGTTGAATGCTAAATCAAACTTAATACTCAGTACTTAGATCAATGCCATAGATAGAACTACTGCAGATTAGCTTCCCTGTCTTGCCCTTACTAGGAACAGATAAGTGAATATAAGGTAAGAAAGTTTCTAGCATGGCAGATCTCAAAGTCTCTATCATTTTAATGAGGATGACTCGTAAACAGGCCAGGTTTTCTGCCACACAGGAAATTCTCTTCCAGGTACTAACAGATTGGAATTTTGTTTATAAAATAGTATTTTCTCAGCCCTGGCTATTTATGATATTTCTGGATTTTCAGTTCCCTGGGGTTTTCTTCCTTTCAGCCTGTGTGCACCTGGAACCCACGGTTTGCAGGCAACCTGGCTTACTAGGTAAAAAATATGGGACTTTATATAGCATCCTACAGTACATTTCCTAAAATATCTTTAAGTACATATATCAGAGGCAAGCCAACAAAACCCTTAAAATATCCTTAATTATCTGGTGCTAGGAGGTGTATATTATCACCAACCACTCTTTCCAAACCACTGTGAACTTACCTACTTGAACCATGATCTAAAGCAAAACATTGGCTCCTCCCTCATGTGGAGAAAATACACATTACTTTATCTGTTCTAAACTAAAAGTCTATCTTTCACCATAAATATTTGTTCAGTCCTTATTAATTTGTTTCAGCCATACTAGTGCCTCTTTTAATTGTTTCCCATAAATATCCCAACTGGATTTACAGGCAGGAATGTTCATGAAAACTTATTTGAAGCAAACACAAATGATCAATTTGTAGTCAAAAGCTTTTATATTTTGGGCTTGAGTTTCACAGCGGCATAAGCCAATCTAAGCCTGGGTTCCCATACTCTCAGACTCAATTTCACCTTGCACTAGCCACACATTTCCATTTCTGTCCTTACATGGACACCAGAGCATATGCAGCTGCTTGGCATGACCAGAATAAAAACTCCTACCCCTCACAGCCCCGGATACCCTTCAGCTGGATCAGCTGTCTGAACTGTTCACCAGTCATTTGTGTGATTGCCAGCATGCATGTAAGAGGAAGAACAAGATTTGTCCTGTCCCTGGAGGTGTTCAAGGCCAGGTTGGATGGGGCCCTGGGCAACCTTGTGTAGATCCAGGCCTGGAGATTGATGGCCCTGACTGTGGCAGGGGGGTGGAACTCTATGATCCTTGTGATCCCTTCCAACCCAGACCATTCTATGATTCTATGATTGCATGGATGGAATAATAGCACCACAGTAGTGTTGAGTTAGATTACCTTAGGCTGCTATGCAGTTGCAGTCTGTAAATTAGTTGCATGATAGAGATGAAAGGCTTTAATGGGTCACCATTGCTAAAAGGATCTTCCTATTCCAGACATTCTTCACATCAACTGCACAATGCCCTGATCATAGTATGTGAAAACATATCTAACTGGTTTTCTCATCACAAATACTGTCCATTTCTGCAATTACTTCTTCACATGTTGAGTCAGTAGCTTCAGGTGATAGATGAGACACTAGAATGGTGTAACATAAAAGTAAGGAGGAGATCTCTACCTAGTGATATCAGTGACCTATCGAGTAATTTTGTGCAGCTTCACCCTGTGAGCCTAGATCTTCCAAACAAAGATTTCAGAGAATAACAAACAAACAAAAGAAGAAAAGTTTTTTAACACATTTCCACATTATTTCATTGCGGTTAAAAAAAGGACTCTTCTAACCACAACCATTCTATGTGGTGCTGAGGTTCCTGGAGCAACTGGCCAAACTAGGACAAGACTCTAATATCCTTGTTAACACCAATAGCAAGTTAATCTTGGAGGCTGTCAGTGTGTCTAATTTACCTAATGCTGAATCAGCTCAAAACATCTTCAGTGCACAGGAAAACTGGTCATGTTAGGTACAACAACAGAAGACAGAGGGGAAGAAAAATACAGTGAGAAAAAGTAATGGTGTCTAAGAGGCCTTTGTATGAGAGAGCTCGGAGAAGCAGCACTATGACTTTGGGGGCCTGAAAAGAGCATATAGGGTCTGTGAGGTTCTGAGATAAGAGAAGGTCCTTTTCCACCTATCTCCCTCAGAACACACACTCCCTTGCAGTATAAGATCCTCAATCCTCACTCCATATCTTGCCTCTTCTGCCAGAAACATATCACTGGCAAACCTTGCTTGTCCAACTGGTTCTCCTGTGTCACTAGGAAGGAGTAGAGGAAGAAGGAAAGGCCTAGAGATGCTCCCTGAGTCTAGAGGAGCAGTGTTGTATAAAGATAGAGAATACAGTATGTCAAGACAGAGAACTATTGGAAAGCAAGACTTTCCTCCCTGTTGCTCCTTTCCTCTACCAGGAGCTACTGTTTTCCATTATAAATGACATGAGCATACCCTGGGCAACAACCACCACAGCAGTGAGCTCTCCTTCACTGGAGAAGAGCCCATTCCAGCTCCTGCTCCAAAGCTTCACACACGAAGCAACTTCCTACCTCTGCATTTACACCGACAAACATGAAGGTATGCATCTCCTCTCTGAACTCAGGGGATTGCAGGAGGAAAGAACTAATGCCACCTTAGTGTGGCTCATCACAACATCCTGAGGAATCAAGACTACCTACCTATAAGGAATCAAAGAGCTTTGAGGCTTCTAGACAAATTCGTACTAGAAAGGACATGGGGGGACGTTATAATGGAAAAGGAATACAAGAAAGGAAATGAAAGCATGTTTATATGTTTGGTAGAAGAGAAATAAAAGAGGAAAATCAACCAGATCCCCAGCATACTGTGGCACATTTCTGAATCAGGTCTTGGAATGAAAAAAATGCAAACATATATCATTACCAACTTCTTGGCAATCAAAGGAATTATCACCTGCTTTGGTTCTTATAGTTTACAAATTAAAACATGTTTAAGGTATGCCTTCAAGTGTAATTTTTTTAATGGAGAAACAGCTGGTACTCAGTAGTTTCCCCCAAAGCCTGAGGTAAAACATCCGTTTTTCAACATTCCTTTCTCGACTATCCTAAAAAACCCCTCTCATTCTCCTAAGTCTAATGTTGGAAGAACTTGTTCGGAAGATAGGGGCTATCCTAGGATCATTAGATAATTAGTGTTAATGGGAATTTAATGAAGATGACAGAAGTTTTACTAGAAGGTGTGTTGAAACCCAAGAAAAGGTAGTAAAGAAAACCATACAAAATGATCAAAAAAGTTTAGAAACATGAGCCTAGCAGGAAGATCAGAATAAACATGGGGAAAATGTGAGATAATGCATCTGGGGAAAATAACCCAAAATTAAGATCTCATTGGCACAGGAAGCCTGGAAAGTAGTCAGGATGAAAGAACAGATTTGAGACAACACAAAATATTATAGCTACATATTCCCCTTTTACCATTACTGACCATTTTTTCCCCAAGAGGACAAAGCTGTGAATATAGTTATTTTATTAGAATCTGCTTTTTACTCCTCCAGGTTTTAGGTGAACAAAAAGTCTTATACTGCCTGTTTCAGTAGACACTATTAGAACTTCAGAGAAGTCTACTCTTCTAATTTGCAAAGTGGAAGACAAGCTGAAAACATCATATTAATCAGATCACAAAACACTGCAAAAACGTAGTAGAGAAGATCATGATAGGCCATGATCGAGGCAGGAGAGAATATATCTGTAATCATATTTAATGTCACCAGGTCTGCTGGCTATTTAGCTCTGTTTTACCCAATCTACCTTGCTTATTACTTTATCTTTACTCGGATAATCCACAGAGTATCTTAAGGTCTTCCCTTAAAGCTTCAATAATTTTTAAATTTTTTTTAAGTCATTAAACAGCAAAAGGAGAAATGGGACTTTGGGAATTAGAGTTTGCTAAAAAAGTCTGCAAATGTTTTACAGCGCTTAGGACTTCAATTTAAAACTGTAGCTCACCAGACAGGTTTCCAACAAGGACAGACACCTAAGTTCCTCCTTGTTGTACTGAAACAATATAATAACATGACTATTTGAACAATAACAAGATCTCAAGTTGTTGGAATTTCAGTTAGTGTGGACTTCTGTCCTTTTTTTTTTTCTCTGAGTTGTGCACCAAATTCTAAGATTTCAACTTCTAAAATTGCATTTCTATTACAGTTTCCACAGGACTTTTGGTAAGATGAGATAAAATATCTTCCACCCAGAAAACCTAAGGCAGGAACATCCTGAGTTCTAGTAATACCATTTCTGAAGATTCATGGGCACCCAATAGTTTCCGCTCCCCACATCATTAATTAAGAGTTGCTCAGTATTTCTTCACTAGCTCCTACATAAGTAGAAGAGAGTATGGGTTCTCCCACCTCTACACCAGCTTGATTGATGGCTATAGCCCTTATTACACAAACTGAAAAACAAATGCACAACCTGTTTGACTGGGTTACCCAAAAATTTATCTATCTGCGGCGTAACACAGTGAGTGCTTATTCATGATATTTCCAAGGCTTTGTCTGTTTTTGTGGTTCTGGCATGTGTTTGTTCTTTTCTCTCCCCCTCCTATTTAGTTACCAGTCATTGATTTTTTCAAAACAGCTATCTACTTTATAATCTGGTACCCAATGCTACCTATCATTTTTGTGGATTTCAAATGTGGAAACACAAATCCCGAAGTCTGTACATCTGCCAGCTGCAAATCTGCACGCAAGCCTTAGGGAGCCTGCTTTCTCAGACTGCTGTTGCCAAAACATTTACAAATAAATGGACTAAATTAATCTCTCATGTGATGCTTTTGAAGCAAAAGGTTTGGCCCAGTGTGTTTAAAGAAAGTTATTTTATTGAAAAATTTTTAATCAAGAGTCCATAAAAAATACACTGAAGGCATTTATCTCAGTGTAATTCACATAATACATCTCTCAGCTTTTCAAATTTTATGGTTGTTTTGCTCCCGTTTTGATTCCATATATTCCCTTTATAAAAAATTAAGTAATAAATAACTCAACCTCACCTAGTCTTAAAACTGTTAAACATTCTGTCCCTTTACTTTTTGCTCTGTTAAGCAATCCTGTGACTTCCACAGCTAGTTCTTTCTGACTGAACCTGACACAATTTTCCATTTTCCATTGTAATTTTCCACATCTGTAAAGACTTCACCACCAGTGAAACATGGTGCCAGGATCTGTCTTACAGGCAAATTTATCCTCATCTTTATGAATCTAATGGATAAAAGGTGAACAAAACCTGATCTAACTTTTGCAGTTTTGCTTTAGAATTTGAAAATGTTCAGAAGGTGACATGAATAAACAGATATCTAGAAAATTATTTAAGAAAAGAGTCTGAAAGAGCAGGGCTAGTTCATCTTTTTTTAAAAAAGGAGAAAGAAAGATGTGATATTATGTTAAATTCTTCCTAAAAAGAGGACAGAGGCAAACTCTATCTTTGAAAGAAAGAACTAAGAAAAAAAAAAAAAGAACATTTAGCAAGGCTGTTTAAGGTAGACACTAGGAAAAGCTTATTAGCAGTACAGATAGATAAGTATTAGAATAGATTGCCTAGGGAGGAAATGACAGCTCCGCTGCTGGATTTATTTAAGAACAAATTAGACAAACATCTTTTCATAATGATTTAAGTAGAGTTGATCCTACCATGCACAAGGGATGGCCCCTCAGGTCTATTCCAGTCTTATTTTTATGATTCTACATTCTTAATTCTTCAACTTGTGCTGAGATGTGTCTGGCACTCCTACACTTGTCATAAAGAAAGGATTCTTTCTGATCCCACAGTTCCTGTCCACAAACTGTTACCACTTCAGACACCTTCTTTATCACAGGACCTCACAACTCTTTAGATCCTTTCATGGCATTTTGCAAAAATCTTTATATTTTGTACGGCAAGTGATGAACTTGAAATTCAGTAAAATCTGGTAGGTTCATTGAGTATGCTGAAGAGCCAAGACAAGGGAGTCAAGCATGCCCTCAGTAAATATGCAGATGATGATACTAAGATTGGTGGGAGTGTTGCTCTGCCAGAGGGTAGACAGGCTCTACAGAGGGACCTAGACAGGCTGGATCAATGGGCTGAGGCCAATTACATGAGGTTCAACAAGGCCAAATGCCACAACAACCCCATGTAAAGCTACAGGCTTGGAGAGGAGTGGCTTGAGAGCTGTCTGGAGGAGAGAGACCTAGGGGAGTTGATCATCAGCCAGTTGAATATGAGCCAGC
>VZTU01019387.1:294-40047 GCA_013400835.1 Zapornia atra | reverse complement strand
TCCAACCTTGTGATTCTGTCTCACGTTAGTCTGCCCAAGCACAGTGACTGAAGACGACCCAACACCTGTCTGTGGCATCTAAAATTCCTATCTATTAAATTCCCCTTTCCATACAAAAGAATCAAGCACTTCCACCCTTAACCAATGCCTCCATTACACAGTCCAAGTGTAGCACCCTCTTTACACAAAGATGGGAAAGAGAAAGGAGGGAGATGACAAATCACTCATGGGGTCATTCCTTGCTCTCACCAAGGGCACCCACAGCTTCCCAGTATGAGGATGAGTCCTACAACAGAGGAGGACTTCTTCAGTTCACCTCTGCTAAAAACAGCAGTCTAATCTACAGAACCAAGTTACACAGCATTTTCTATTGTATTTCACCTGGATAAATGCATTTTCAGTGAGAAGTAGGTAAAAGGACAGCCTGGGGACACTTCAGAGTTGATATACTGGAAGGCATTGCTCAAAAAAAATATTAAAAATTGTTAACATAATCAGAGCTGTATGGTGAAACCAGTGCTCAAACCCTATGCACAGATGAAGCCAACTTAAGTTCTTGGCTCCAGTTCCACCTGTTCTCTACCATCTGAAAGCCAGAAGTAGATTTCCACTCTGAAGAACCAAAGATACTCTTGCATCCTAGAGAAGATGGAGAGAAGTTAATGCAGCAAAACAGTATGAATTAGCTTGGATTTGATACCCTGTAACTTGCATGTAAATAAAGCTAACTGTATTATGGTTTTTGTGTTAGCACACAGTTTCTGAATACTTCATCATGGATGAAAATGGAAACAACTTAAAAATCACATGCACATGATAATAAGGCTCTGCAATGTACTCAAAAGAATACATATTCACAGATTTAGATTCCTTGTTGAAAAATTGAATGGAAAGCTGGAACAGCTTAGAATGAAGCATCAAGTTTTAAGAAAGAAACAAAAGCATTCTTGTTTGAGTTTTTTGTTTGCTTTAGGGTTGAGCTTTTTGCCTTTTTTTTCCTCAAGTATTAGTGTCCAAAACCAACTATTAAGTTCAGAGGAAGAATTTTTTTTTTCAAGGTAGAACTATTCTTAATTTATATTAGTACAGCTATTTGCTAATCTGAATTGCTCTATCTCCCCTCTCCAAAATCTCCCCCTCCAAATTATGCTGAGGTAGTCTGTAAAGGTCCAAAAGCAGAATTACAGTAATGACAGTAATTACAGCAGTAATTACACTTTGGATGGGACAGAATTACCTTGCATTCCCTCTAGTGCTAGGCAGAGTTCCTTTTCAGGAGGGTCAGTTTTGCTCCACTGAGCCTCAAAATAAAGCTTCCCATCTTATTTCACATTAAAAATAAGAGTAAAACCTGCAGAAAAAAGTTCAAAACTAGATTCTGGAGTGTTTCCCATTCTCGCCACATGTATTTTTGCATCAATTAACTATAATAAAACAGTATTTCATTAAAAAAAACAATGTATTTTTTTTCCCACACACACGCACCAGAGTGCAAGATAAATATATAATAACTAAATGCAAGATACAGGGGGGACTTTCTGTTTTTCCCCTACATTGTTACGTTCCGTGCACACTCTGCTTATCATATCAAATCATATCAAAATATCAGTAATGTGGGGAGCAGAAAGATTTCTAGCTCCACACTGAACAGCTACTTACATAGCTAAACGGGAAGGGCAGATTTTTCAAATACACTCCACTTGAAAATAATTGGTTTTACTCTGGGAAGATAAAAAACCCAACAAACTCACCAAAAACAAAAGCTGTAATCAGATTCCCTGCTGGGCTAATATATTCCATGCAGAAGCCTGTGCTATGAAGTTCACACTTAAGAGGTAGGTGTGCTTGTTAGGTTTGAGCTACAATGCCAGTGCTGCATACACCGCAACCCAGGTTTCGGGAGCAGCACTACCACAGCCTCTTTAAGAAGCTGCAGGATTCTCAGCACGTTTGCAGAGCAGTCCCTGAATATTTCAGAAAGCATCTGTATTAACATGGCAATGCTTCTGTATTTTTGGAACTAACAGTTTTTGATTCCATCTTAAGTTTCGACTCAAGATCTGAAAGAAAATGGTGCTTTTTTTTTTTTTTTTAAAGTGGGAAATGTGTTGCTGCTGGCACTTCTCTGGAATCTCTGCTCGATGCTGGCTTTAGCCAACGCCAACCGAGATTCCAGATGGGCTGCTGAGTGTTTTTGGTTTTTAAAAAACATGGCAGCCAATGCACCCATCTGGCTGCACACAGAAGTGACGCAGGAAAAGAGATCAAGCTCTACCCCTGTAACTGAGGTTGATAAATCGGGCGATAAAATTGTGCAGAGCAGGGAAGAAATATAAATGTATATCCAGAGAGAAGAGCAAGCACAATTTATCTGCATCATTAGAGTAAATGTTACCATTGAGTGACTGCCACCATGTTCCTCACACAGGAAAAGAAACTTTAGGCTGCTGAATCACTGTTCGTATGAGGATGAGCTGTGAAGATACCTGCACTCTTTTTAACACAGTTTAGATTCTTAGATTTACAAATTTCTTACACAAAAAGCAAAGCAGCACACAGTACAGGTTCCAGAATTTACATTTCAAGGGAAACCAGAGGTCAAATTATTTTTGCACTTGGCATTATTTTTTAACAGCGTTAGTTTAAGATAGCACTTTCTGTTCCCCAGCCAGCTTACATTTACTTGCAGCAACAAGCAATTCCCAAAGCGCACAGCAGCAGAAAGCCCAGCAGGTGTAGCCAAGAGTATATTAACTCAATGGCACAACAGATGAGACCAAAGAGCTCAAACTATCTAGGCTTTGTTTCCACAGCAGTACATCTCCAGTGCAGCCAGGCACTTGACATGTGGCCATCCCCCCCCCCAAAAAAGGGTTGAGCATATTTTGCCGTTAATACAGCTTCTACATACCCTTTCCTGCCGTGTATTGGAAACTCTTGTCGGGCTCCCTATAGGTAAGGAAGGGGAGGTCTCACAGAGAGGGCAGATCAACAGCCACTCAGCACAGCATCTTTAGTAAGGCCAGTGGTGGAGTAAAGATGCCCACTAAAAGCATAAGGTCTCTTCCTGAAGAGGATCCTGTCCTGACTAAACCCAGATTTTTCTTTAACAGTTTCATCAGGAGTGCAGAACAAAACAGATCCCACACAAACTCCAAAACTCCCACGCCAGTCAATGCCACTGGTCTTTGACCTTCAGTTTTAACAACACTTTGTAACCTGAGGGAGGTGAAGTCAAGCCTATGATTCAGTTTAACAGGAAAATGTCTATTCTCAGTTGCAAATTACCATACCTGATATTCTTCCAAGAACTGTGTAAAAAAAAAAAACCAACCCTAAGGCTTTGTTACTTTTGTTTGTTTAAAATCAGGAGGCACAAGTCTAATTCTCTTCTCACTTAATGCTGATTTAGTTACTTCAACTTCAGTAGAGTAACTTCTAATTTACAGTGGCACAAGCAAGAGGCAAGTGAGAATGACAGAACTCTCTGGAGGAACACTGATTAAGCATACTCTTCGAGAGGTCTCTGTGGGTCCAAGTTCACCGTCAAGGCGTATGACCACCAAAGTGTCACATTCCTTCAGCGGCCGTGCAGCACGACTGTCAAGTGACAGTTTAAATTACGCAGAGTTTGCTTGCTCTTCTCCTTTCCTTGAACTGTTCATTGTAACATTGATAGAAGGACAATTAAAAAAAAAAGTCATAGCAACCAAGACACAGAAGGAAAAAGCCCAGGCATATTGAAATCAGTGGGAGCTCTGCCATCCAGTTTGCTGGAGCCAGGATTTCATGCATTGTCTCATTCTATTAATATTAAAGAAATAACGAGTACAGATTTACCCAGAAGGACATCTTCTTCAAACTCTTAGATCACTGGCTTCTTCTAACCAGCCAGCCAGATGTTCCCAGAAGCACATGTCCTTTGCCTTCTGAAGAACAGAACCATTTTATGCAGCTCTCACTTAGGCATTCACAGCGAAAGGTTCTGGCCATACTTTTACCAAATACCATATGGTTTTGTCTCACTAACACGGCAGCTTGCTTTGAGGCTGCGTGTGCTGCGATACAGGGGAGACTCATGTCTGTCAGTTGAGACTGTTCTCTTGCCTTTGCAGCTTTTTAACAAAGAAACAAAGAAAATTCTGGATACATATCAAACTCTGCTTTCTACTTTCTATCTAATAAACACTTTATTACTAAAAACAAGGTATTACTTTCATAGAACCATTAAAATCAGAAGCTAGACAAATACCTGAGTGCCAAATAAAAGTATCAGTGTGATGGATCGTAGCTGGGAATCCTGCTTTGTATTTCGGGTCTTTGGTTTGCCATTTCATCTCTACATGAAACAACCCATCGATTACCAGGTCTGACCCTGCCTAGGTATACATGCCTCATCCTGGAGGTTCTGTAAGGCACAAGGGTATTTATGGCTTATCACATTTGTCAAACAGCTATTTCTTCTCTCCCTCCCCCATTTTTTTACCTTTTAAATAGCATTGCTTGTTAACCAGGAATCAAGATTACTAAATATAGACTGTTGCTGTATAAACAGAAACAATGAAATGTTTAGTCTACTGTCATTCTGACAACTGAAAACATCCTTAGGTCTGAGTATCAGACCCAGAACTAGATCAGCAGCAGTATTTCAGTGGCATTAACAGTCCCCCTCAGTGCTCCAAAGAGATGACATTGGAACCCACTGGACCCAGCCAGTTCATTTTCTTCCCATGTTAATAATATTTCAATATACTTTATCTTCAGCTAGGTCAGGGCACTAACAGTCTCTTGTAGGTAGATATTATTTCCAGGAATTTCAACAGATTTTGATAAAACATACTTCAGTATCAATATTTATCTAAGATAAAATTGGAATCAGGTTGGCATCTGTGCACCTTCTCCACTTTTGAGGTCACAGCGGATATAAAGAGATGTAGGATTTTTTTTTAATTGATTTTTAAGTTTCAATAAGCCTTGGCTGCTCCTTTGTAAAGCCACCAGACAGCAAACAGCAGTTCAGAGGTGAACTAGTAACTTTAAATTAAGCCAGTCCAGAAATAATGGACTTCTGCCCCAAAATTATTCCTTTCACTGTGAGAGCACAATACTGTATATATAGCATAGCTAAGGGTTTCTGCTCCAGAGATCACCTGAGAAATCTCAACTGGCACTAGGAAGTCATTGCAGTGGCTACAAACAGCTTGACTGGTTCTACATAAAACAAAACCAATAAAAAAGTGTAATGAGGTACAAAAATTATACTTTGTCACCCTGCTCACCTCCCTGATGTGTTTGGCAGGAGGAGGTCAGGTACCTCATGAAAGACGACACACTTTGCTCACTATCTTCTGTAGTTGTTTCAGATCACTCGGAAAACTACACTCACACAGGTTATGTTGGTAGGATCTCCTATTACATGAGATTATTACACTTCTTATAACAGAAAATACATCTTAAAAGTTTAACAACTAAAAAAAATCCAAAACCAATCAAACAAAAACCCACCATAAAATAATCAAGGCGAATACATCTTGATCAGTTGGATTTGGAAGTTCTGAGCTTTCCTTGGAAGAAGAGCCCAGTTTTCACCTGATCTGAATGTATAAGCTTTTATACACAGACACACATGAGTACATCACGTCTTAATAATGCTTATTTCTAGGGCTCAGACACAAGAGCATCAATTTTGTTTTCATTGCACAGCACTGCTACCAAAACCTAAGGTTAAATATTGTATCAGAGAAGAAAAAAATATATTTTCTACAATATTTTGCAGGCTTTAGACATATTTATGTACATGGAAGATGATCAAATTTATTAGCAGTTGGTGGACTACTCAGGCTTTCATGAAACATCTATGAATTATGGTGCAAAGAAACAGTAAGTCAACTCCTCAAATACCCATTTCTTAACTGTTAATTGTCTGGCAGAAACCTGAATTATTGTCAGCAGCAAGCTGAGGAACAGCCAAGTTAACTTGCCCTTGGTACATCCCCAGTACTCACAGTCCCAGGAGCTAAATGCTGGTTTAACATCCAGAGGGTGTTAAACACACTCCTCCGTACCAGAACTATGGCAACAATCTACTTCCATCGCCTTTGTCCCAGTGCTGGCCTGACACAGGTATTGTCTGAGCAGGGAAAAAAGAATCTAAGTTGGATGGGATGTAGCTGAATTCCCAGGTAGGTCTTTGCTATGGAAATAAAGCAACAGAATGAATTTACTATGGTGTTTTTATTGGGGAGTAACAACACCAAAGGTAAAGGACATTGAGCGGTCATAACAGAAATTGTTCTAAACACAGTGCAAGGTTTATTTTGCCCTGCTCATGCAGAAGGCTAGCCCTAGCAAAGCAGTGTCTCTGTCAGCTCAGATGCTGAAGGCGCATCCCACTGCTGCTGGCAGAAGAGCTGCCATTCAGCTACTGAATAATAAGCTGCCACGGAAAACAAGGGCTCTGTACTCAAGGTGCTCCACAACAACACTCTCAATTCTGGTGCACTGATTGAGAGAGACTGCTCTGCCTGGCCTTTCGCTGTGAGACAATCCCAACGCCATCCCCAAAAGGCATCGGCGGAAAACACAGAGCCTCCCTCGGGGCGAGCTGAGAAAGGCCCTTACTACAAGGGCAGCAAGCACAGGCCTGACAAACGCGCAGTGAGAGAAGCTGAATGAGCAGCGTGAGCTCGATTTAACAATGCTTTTACAAATCGAAGGCTGAAGAGCTGGAGGCAAAAAAGGCACATATTAGACGACTGGGTCAACGCTAGTCTGATAGCAGGCAATTTCACTCTAAGAAGAAAGAAAGAAATACAGAGGACTGTTCTGGAGGTAAGATTTAGTAACATCTACTGCCTGCACTTAAAAAGAATAAAAATATATCTGAAATGTGTAAGCACATAAAATTTGTCCACCAGACACAGAAAAGATGTAACACACATCCAGTCCTTTATGTGATTTATCTTCAGCTGAGGCTTCTGAAGTCATGTATCAAGCCATCCATTCACAATTATCAGGGCGTTTCCATATGAAGGGGACTTACTAACATATTAAACACAGTTACAAGCTGGGTAAGAACCATCAGTTTTGCAGCACAGCTTCTGCTCACAGAAGTGAGTGTGTGACTTTATGCACACACAAAAACCTGAACAATTAGAGCTACCAACATCACTTATAAATTCTGCTATTCATCATCCCAAATGTTACATTTGGGAGCTGGGGGAGGAAGGAGCCTACAACCAGTCAGATTTAATCATAACATCTGCTAAGAACTCCCAACCCTCAATTTCATTCCAACAAGAAATAACCTTTAAGAACACACACAAAAAAAAAGCTACGCTCTGTTCAACAAAACCCACTTGAAATATTTAATGTCAAGGCACTGATAAATTTAAGAGAAAAGGTTGGGATTTTTCAGTATCTGCATAAGGCAGTTGGAACAAGCTGCGGATTTACAGTGTCTGGTCAGAGCTGGGGGATGTAGCATTAAGCAGAAAGATGCTCAATCCAAAGTGCTGCTTAAATCAAAAAGCAAGCTTTGATTTGTATTAATTCCTTCTGATTTTAAAGATTCTGTGGCCATCTAAAACCTGTCAGTGCACTAACTGGCTAACTCAGAGGGAAGACAGTACAGGCTGGGAAGATGCCTTGGTGGGGACAGTTATCTTCAGCCTAAACAAAGCCCAGAGAGAGGTTGGGTGCTATCAAGTAAAGGAAGAGGCAGAAAGGAGTACAGTACAAGTGCAGAATAATGATTCTCCCAGGTGGTTGCACCAGTCTTGCACTGACACTTATCACAGACTTCCCCCACACTGTAACTAGGAAAAAATATAATAAAAGGGGGGGGGGAAACTCTGCCCCTTGGATTGTTCATGGAAAAGAGGGGAGGAAATGGGTTTAAAATTACAGAGGAAGGAAAAAGTCTGCAGAACGAGAAGAATGGTCCGTCCCCCCACCTCCAAACAAAACAGAACATTCAAGTACAGTTCAAAAGTTTCCTAACAGCTAGAACCCCACAAGCTTCCTTGCACAGCACTGGAAAGGGACATTCCTTTAACTGAAGCCTGTAGCAACAAAGCACCTCCATGTACTTGTAGAATTTCCACCAGAAAGATGTCAGGATACACAGCAAATAGGGATTAACAGATTAACAAGAAAATCCAGTACAATAATTTAGATGGCAACACAAAATCTCATCTTCAATTAGTCCAAACCAGATTAGGTCTCCTGGGGCCATCATTAGGTTCAAGGTCAAACATTTCAACCAGGACACATGCAAATGTAATGCTACCAGCATCTGAAAGCCAAGGTAGATGATCTAATGTGCAGTGATCTGGATTCATCTCCAGAAGATTTCACAGGGTTTTTTTCTCCCCCCACACCATCACCACCTTACATTTCCAGTTTAATTTTGTTTCAACAATATGCTTCACAGACAAAAATATTACACTTAACATTTGACACTAATGTGTTCTAACCAAGCTGACGCATTAAAAGGATTACACATTTACAGATTACTGAGCAGGTTCTTCCTGGATGTCTGCTGAAAAAAAAATCCTGCAAATATTCTGGCTCTAGGCTCTCCCAGTTATACCCAGCATTCATCTTGATAGGTTAGTGTAATTGGTTTGCATGCCACAGAATGATCTGAAGCAAGCAATTGGGCTGCTTTTACTACAGCCAAGCAGAGTTACAGAACCTGAATAAATTAAAAAGGAGGTTAAACATCAGCTAATTCTCCTCACAACACACCACTGCTCATTCTGGTGCTTTGTCAATTTAGTAATCCAGCAAAACCATATATGTGACATCTTGTATGTGAAAGTGAGATATTATTTGGAGGGAAAGGAATTTAAATTGTCTATAATAACCAACCTTAAACATTCAGAAAGAAGAGAGAAAGGAAGGAAGGAGAAAGCTACCAGATAAATTGGGGTTGCAAAACTAAAATAAAGGTTTCATGTTTGCTTAGTTTATTTTGAAGCAGTAGAAATTCACCTTCTGAGGCCAATTTGCTTCCACAGATTTAAGTACTGAAAATGCAATGAGAGAAGAATACAGCAGAAGGACCTGCACGTCTCGTACAGGTAAGGATAGGACTGCAATTCTGAACTAGGTTAATCTATGTAACAACTCTCCTGAGGGCTTCCTGCACTTTTACACTTACCATTCCAAACTTTTAGTGATAATTTGAACTCCTACTTGCTTGGGGAGAAAACACAAATTTTGAAGCAAGTCTTTCATCACATCAGGATGCAACTACACGTACCACCAAGAATGAAGTGTTTCTTTCAAACCCCGTACAGGGCAGCGGGGAAGTATTGTTTTGTGTTAGCAACTTATCTGAGAAAGAATCATGAAATAGTTAAACTCATACACACCCTTCCTGCCTCCCTGGGAAAGGAAGAGTGCATTTATTTATATATTCCATTCAGAAAGCTATATTTGAAAGCTATTTTAAGGCTGCAGATTGAAACGTTCATGTGGCAACGATAAAGCCATTTGGACAAAGGGGACTTTTTCGCCTGCTGTATTTGGATGATACCATGGTCTTAAGATGAACTAAGTGATATATTTTCAAAAGATTCATGCCACAATCAGTGACAAGTAGGATGAGCACATTGAAGAACACAGCAACCCACCGTAAACTGTCTAAAAGTTTTATACCTTAATGAGACAAAACAAGATATTCTAGCACAGCACTCTGATGTGTTTCAAGTTATGCTGCATTGTAGAAAGTCATTCTTGACAAACCTCACATATCTGCTTCTTTCCAGTTAGTTTCACGACCTTATTGGTTGAATTTTGACATAGATATTGCTTGAAAGGAAGCAATTTCTAAAGGCAGTATCAGGACCCAGGAAGGAAGAACTGAAATCTTCCATGTTTGGTGAAAATGTGATTAATGGGAAAATGATTCCTCTGTACAATCCAACGCAGTGAGCCACTCTCTTCAAACACCAACTATTTCCTTCAGTGGCACATCAATTGATCTTGGCAGATCCAGTGATCCTGAGCAACCAAGTGGCTGTTTATCTCAGCTGTACTACATGCAAGTTCCCAATGACACCTTGCAAGCCCTCAGTGTTACCTTCAGTTCACAAAAGCCCCCCAAATTCTACAGTCCTTCCTTCCTTCATTCCACTAGTCTTTTACTGCATCCTTCAATTTTCAGCATACTGCATCAACCAAATTAAAAGATGTCTTCAGAACTCAAACTGCTAATCACCTGCTTGTACTATTGATCAGCAGCTTTTACGACCTACTACAGCTGAATAAGAAACAACCACAGAAATTTAACAGGATGCTACATTTAGACTCTTGGAAACACATCCTCCCACGTATCTCCAGCAGTGAATTCCTACACTTTTCTAGCACAGCAGTCTGAACAGCTATGCAGTGGACCAGGCAGAAACAGACCCAGCTGGAAAAGGATGCATTTCTAGAGGTTTTGATGATTCTTCCCAAAATCTGATCACTGTGCTGACATGGGGAGCACTTGTGCCAAGGCTGTGTGCAAGACTCCACACCGAGCCAAGAGTGAACAACCAGCACTAGTCAGAGGAGCAAAGCCCACAACAAAAACTGCACCCAACTGTACAAACCATCCACTCCTCCCCTTTAAGATGTAAAACCACAGTTTGCCACAATCACTACTGCAGTTTGTGTTGATCAGATACAGGGCAATCAGCTTCCAAAGTCTTGGACAGTCAACATCAGTGTGGTTTTGTTTGGCTGGTTTTAATTGTTTTCTTGTTTCTTAAAAGTCCTAAGAAGGAATAAGCAGAGGACTCAATGGACATATTTTCCTCTCAGATCACTGTTACCTGTCACCAGTTCAAGAACAGAAAGCATTCAAGTATGCAGTGTTCATGCAATACCTCTAGAAGGACAAAAATGACAGTTAAAAACCCCCAATCCCTACAAAAGAGACTGTAGGTAGGGAAGGGAGGACAAGCACCCCTGCTTGAACACTTTCCCATTAAGCAGAAGAGTCCTTCCTACTGTTTCCTTTCCCCTCCAATACAGTTTAAAAAAAAAAATTCCACTAGCCATGAAGCAGCTTACATATTCATGAAATAAGGATGAAAAGTCTGCATTTCATAAAATATACACTCACTTTTTCTATAGACTCAAAAAGCAAGCAATATTTTTAGTCAAATTCTCTTCACTGCTATTGGGCACTAAGGACAGATTTGTCAAATTGGTACCCAAAAGAAGATATAATGCCCTAGGAGGGACCATTTAGAATAAAGCTATCTACAGAGCCTCAACTGGAGTAGTCACATTGTACCTGGGCTATCATGTATTTGAAAGCAAATAATTTATCAATGAGCAACAGGCTACATGCAGTTGTTTCCCTCAACTCATTACCCTACCGGAACCTGGAAGGAATGCTTGTCAGATACAGATGATAGAACATGGAAGTCACAACAAAAGTCTAATGAAAACACACAAAGAAATAAAACAAACCCCCACACACTTCATGTATCTCATCACTTCCTCCCCCAATGATGACAAAAAAAGGTTGGTTTTGATATACACAGCAGGTAGGGCACCAGCATGTAATATCTACATAAAGCTAAGCTTTATGACCTGCCAACAGGCAGGCAGTGATTCCACATACCATTAAATAATTAAAGCTAAGCATCCAAAGGATTCTTGTCACCACGTGGTTTGACAGGTTTCAGGAGACAGAACTCAGTATTTCACTGCATATTCAAAAAAGAGCTCATGTGTGCTTTACAAGGTCCCTGCACTCCTGTGAACCTTGTCCATTATAAATACAGGCTTTAGATATATTCTCACTTTGAGATAACTTACACAGTTGACTATTTGCAGGGCAAACGAATGCAATCAAACACTAAAGCTTCAAGGAGATTAGAGAGCTGCCAAGGTCTGAACTATATCAACAGCTTGAAGTCAGCTCATTCAATAAAGCTTTGACAGTATTACACTGGCAAAACAAACAAACCCACGGTACTCGCATCGGACACAGCTTCCTGTTGCACTAGCTGCTTCTACTCATGTAAGGGAAAAAGCATCTCTTAATTGCCATTTCTAGAGGAAGAATGTGATCCTGCTATCACAGGAAAACTACAAGAGTGCCCTTGGGCCAGCACCCAAACTCACCTACAACACAGCCTTTTAGCTTTGTGTCAAAGCTCAGTTTGCCCAATTTTAGCTATTGCTCCCCTTCTACCCACCCTCTCTTTCATGTTAGGTTGTCACACTGCACAAAATCAAATGTCTCACAGAAATCAAACTATATCATGTCACCGTGTTTCAAACTCGAAGCTCCATTACAGAAAGCCTGACTGGTTCCCATACAACCCTGATGGTCAGCACGAATGATATTGTGTCTTCTATTCCCACTATTCATTGCTTCCCACACCTGCTTTTCCTTGCTTTGCATGGAATGTATCACAGGGCAACGCACTGTCCCTAATATTTTAGCCACCTGAAAATAATGGTTGTTTTCTAATGCCCTTATGCTTATCAGTATCCTAAACAGTAGTAAAATCTTTTATATTTTGGGGGTGTAGACTGTTATCTAGAAGTGTTTATCCTTAACATTATCTTTACTTCCTGGAGAAAAATTGTATTATTACTCTTGCAATATGGGAACACAGCACTTGGGTCCCCTCTTACTGTAAGAGGGGCATTGAGTTCGATATAGACAAGTGGATATTGGCAGTTGGACCACCCTCATTCATAACACTGCACATTTGGTTTGTCTCACTTCATTCAAAATATTTTGTCTCACTAAACCTAAATCAGCTGACCAATAACTCTCCATTGAAACTTACCTTCCTTTATCAGCTGTTTCTACTGCTCTGTTTAGATTTTTCCTGTAATTTTCCTTTTTTTTTTTACTAATTATACTTTCTAGTCCCTCTATGACATTTATTGTGAAAACACCGGTTATTGTTTCCTTGAAAAGAACACATGGTTTTGAACAGTGTATAACAAAACATTTTAAATGGCTTCCAACTATTTCTGTTTATTTTTCCTTCCTAACAGGCAAATTCTTCATGGCTCTTAAGTATAGAAATAACCACCCTTCTAAGGCCTTTACACATTGCTATATGCACATGTCTATATACACACACACGCTCAACATCTCCAACTTAAGGTATCACATTTTATTTGCACATGAAGCCAGCAAGTTGAAGCTCATGAGACTTAAAATTTATATACAGAACTGGAGATGCTCTTACCTAATTACTTTTGGAAGGTCCTCTACATCTCTAGCAGGTTTGCAAAGGCTGAAAAACCTGCATTCCACCCGTACCACCTTCTACAGATTTCACAGATCCTGTCTCCCTAGTTTTTTATGCTCCAGCACACACACAGAGGAAGAAACTGGACATTCAAGTACCTCAGCTGTGCTCCAACACCGTAGAATACACAAGGATCCCTGTTTAGAAACGCAGCATTTCCAAGCAAACTTAAATTGCTCAAGTTAACTCTGATTCAGTGTCTCATGGCTTATTATTTCTATACGCAAGAATCTCCTTAGACTGCTGCAGATTCATGCATGACAAAAAAATCTTTTCTTTTCAGAACTATCAGAAGAAAACCACAGGCAGCAAAGTTGGGAGCTGCTGAGGCTTTAGCCCCGTAGAAGATAAAAGATGTATGCTCAACAGCCGTATTCTCCACAACCTGTACCAAGTCATTTTACTTACTGTGCAGAGAACACTTTCATACTTGGGAGAAGGCAGAATCTCCATTTCTATAGCTCATTAGTAAGCAATTTCCATAGTTCATTAGTAAGCAAAAGGAATGTAAACTGACAACTTGAAAAATTGTTCTGTGCTTAGTAATAAACTTCTATTCCTTGCCAGGGTTAAGGCAAATATGCACAGTACGTACATTTCAGATTTGCATTTCGTGAGTTTAACACTAGTGTGGCAGAACAAAAATAGAATAGCTTTATTCATCCATGGAAGATAATACACTCAGTTCTAGCCCTCACTAGAAAACCAATCACTCCTCTATCAGACTTTAGACATTTTAAACGCATGGGAACTCACAAAATTGTGATTCCCCACTCCCAAGGAAAGCATATAGCCTAGCAAGATACACAACCTACTCAGTATGTCATACTTTTTACTAACACACACACATTTCTATTTGGGGTTCTCTGAGCAAGCTCCAGGTCAACAAGATTAGATCCTTTGAGTGTTCCCAGGAAGGACACAAGTGCTGGAAACAGATCTTGAGGTAATCATAGTGCCAAGTGTGAAGGTTAGACCATCTCCTATGGTCCACACTTCCATAAGAAATTAAAACCAAAACAAACTGAAAAATCCATGTATAAAAATCCTCCATGTTTATTTCTTAGAACTTCCCTTTTCCTTGTACCTATTTTTAGCATGTATGGGTTCATGAAAACCCACGGTGCAATTAAGTGGTATTTCAGCAGCAGAAAACACCACGAGTGTCCCCACATACCCTCCATACTCGGTGCAGTTCATACCTGAACATCAAAGGCAAACCAGCTGCCAGTTTCTAAGTAGTGAAAATAGGCACAACTCTACTGACTTCAGCAGAAATGTGCTTATTTTGGCTGATGGTAAATTTGATCAAGGCTCTGTATGCAGGCTCTGTATTCAAACAGCTGCTTATTTTAGGCCTATCACCATGTTCATCTAGCAGTTGCTAAGTCAGTTGCCCTCCACTGTAAAAGAACATAAATAGACACAGTTCTCCCTTTCTTCCACTGAAAAGCACCCAAGCCAACAGAATCATCACTGGTAACAACACACCAAGCAATCCTGTCACTTCCAAGAAGTGATTTGTGGCATATTGTGGTTTTAAAGCTGCTCATCTACACCAGCTGAACCAAACAGTTTTTCTTCTACCCTTTCCCACTAGTATTATTTTAACATTTTAATAATAAATTGTAATCTCCCTTTCACTTAGAAATAGTATTTCTGCTTTAATGCTCCTCTGAATCCTTAATCTTGTCTTCAAGAACGTTATCTCTTCCATTAAAAAGCTGTGTGTGTATTCACACACAATCATTCAATCATTCAGGATAGCTGCACGCTTTCTGTACGAGATAGAGTCTGGAAAGGCTCTTTCCATAGCTGAAGTTTTCAGGTAAAGCCATTTTGTGACAACACGACACAACATGATCCGTTTAATGAAGCGGCCAAAAAGCTGAAGTCATTTACTTCCATAACAATGGTTAACACTGGAAGTCTCACTGAGATCAATTTTAATCTGCCATTTATTACTACCTTCAAGAAATCTACATGCCTTCAAGAGAATCTCTAGTAAACCCCTTGCCCTTTTTATCTCCTTCATACCTGAGATCACAAAACTAATATAAGTCACAAGCTTTAAGAAGATATTGCTTTCCTGTTGACTCAGATTGCTTCCAAGCAGCTTTGCACACACGGGTATCACTGCATTACATCACACAGACCTTTTAAACTTTCAGTAAGAGGCAGCAATAATGCATACAAACCAGCTGGAGAACAGCCTTCATTTCTGCAAGACATTTTGGCGATTCTCTTTAGAGGAAAAACCTTTGTCTTCCTGTTAATGGATTGCTACCATAAATGTTTCATGAGCATAGTGTTTTATGTGGGTGCTAAGTAAGGAAAAATATTTGCTACTTCCAGTAAAACAACTGAATCCAGAGCCACTGAACAAAAGTATTCAGAACAAATGTCTGCACAGGCATAGATACACTATAAGAAACACTTCCACTGATCAACCAGAACATTACTGGGTTACACTTGGCAGTTCCATCTTACTAATGCATGATCACCAAATCACCTCGTAATGGAGCTGTAGCAGCACCAACCTCTACTGGATTGCAGGAGACAGAAGTAGAAGATGACCCTCCTCAGAACAAAATACAGACTCCCCAAGACTTCTGTCTGAGCAAATGTGGTTGCAATGGCGCATCAATTTTCCTTCCTTTGCAGTGTGTGAAAGGGCATTTGAGGAGTATATACAGAAAACTGGAGTAAAAAAATGTTCATTTTCACCACAATATAGAGAGGAGAGACCAAGCAGCACAATAATTTGCATGGCTTTGGAAAGAATTTAGTGAGTTTTTTAAAAAACCAACAAAAAACCTAAAAGAAGAATAATCTACTTGTTTAGTGAGAAACTTCTCGCTTCCACCACTTTGGCTCCAATTTAATAACACACTTAAAGAATTCAACAGTTAAGTTCTTGCTTAAGTATGTTCCAAGAGTTAAAGCCAAGAGGCTAACACGGCCTGTTGAGCTAAGGTAGAAGCAACACAGCACTAAACAACCAGAGGTACTGACTGTGACGTAACACACATAATAGCTGGGCACACACAGAGTATGAACATTAGTATCACAAAGTACGAGTGCTTCCTGCACTAGCTACGAGCTCCTGCTCCAACAACATAATGGTTCCATCCACTTTTATTGGGCCTTTTTCGAGCATGAAGTCAGAGTCAGGCTTGTGTCATCTGCGAGTTCTCATGGCTTCCATCAATGCCTCCAGCTATGCCACCACCAAAGAGATGCCCACAAGCCCTGTGTCAACCAGGCTTTTCAGCTGCTGCTGTCTGGCCTTTCTCAACCACCACACTAGGGTGAAACCACAAAATAACTTTTTAGAGGTCCATCTCCCCCCAGGATTATGTTCCTTAAAAGCACAAACTGCATCACAGCCCAGATAGTTCTAGGCCACTGCTTCACAGACAGGAATTTCTATATAATAAGAAGAAATTGGCTTGTTTAGCCACCAGTCCTACATTGGCAAAAAATAAGATTAAATCTCTCCGAGGAAATATACTCAATTAGAACCAGCATAGATTTTAGAGGTACAATAGTATTCTAAAGGAGCCACCAGCAAATCCAGTCTTACTTGAACTCTGAAAACTCAGAAGGGAAATGTTTTGCAATTTCAGAGTCAAAACAAAATTCTTTGATTCTCTAAGCACTTATCCTTTAAGCACTCTTCTAAGGACCAGCCCAGCACAGGTTTCCTGGATTCAAAAGGTGACTATTACAGAGTGACAGGCGTATCTTGGTATTTGCAGCTTTTTCTTTATCATTGTGCAAAATGAACCAAAACAATGGACCAGGAGAGGAAACTGCCATCCTTCACAGAGGAAGGAGGCAGAGAAGCACCGTTCCTCAATGCTATTTATACCGCTGCAGCACTCAAAAGCTCTGAAGAGGTCTGCGGTGTGTTGAGCGCTGCACAGACAAGGAAACAGTCTCTGCCCGAAAGGTCTCACACAAACGGGATGTCTGGCTGACCCAGCCCACCTCAGTCTCACTCGATTATAGAACAAACCCACAGTTTCCAAATTCCAATGTTTAAACAAACAAAACCCCACCCGCAGCCCTCTGAGCCGGCTAGCTCCTTCTGCCTTTAGCTTATCAGGATAGCAAAGCCAATTAAAATAAACAGACTTATGATGCTCACAGCCTTTCTGCACTGGGAGTGCTTTAAAAAAACACCACAAAACAACAAAAAACCCTGAACAATAAAAAGCAGCACGGCCTGTAGCCAAAATAGCTGAAGTTACACTGCAGGAAATAGTCCAGCGATGCTGCTCACAACGGGTGGCTGGTTTCCTGCGGCACACCAGCAATCCTTTGGGTGCCTGCTCTCCCCCAGGAAGGCCCCGCAAGGATTGCATCACAGCTTGGCTTCAGAGCATTAAGCCAAGCTCTTTGTCAGAAAGCTCAAGCTTTAATCAGCAGCAAGAGGAAAACAGGGGCAATATTAACTACAGGTAAATCAGGCCCCTCTTCCCCCACAGGGTCCTTTACTGTTTTCTACAGCTCGAGAGCAGATTCCTTTACATGGGCATGTGTTTCAGTCTTGCCTCTGAACCACTAGCTATATTGATTTTAAACGGAAAAGGTTATAATAAGGAGTATATTTATAAAACCAGAAGCACTTTTCCTATACTCCATAATTACTTCTATTCATATGATTAAATTATACGGCGTTTAGCAAGGACTGAACTCCAGTTAAAATGCAAGGCAGTTTACAAGTGTGACGTTCACTGGTCCAAAAAAAGAAGGGGGTAGAAACAAGAGAAAAAGCACAAAACCAAAAATCCATCCACACCATTAAATTATCATTTTCCCAGCACCACCAGTTTGTTCTGAGCATATCGCCATCCTCCTCTTGCTTTCATAGGAGGGAAGACATGAGCTCCACTGAAATCAGATCACCACAGAAAGTTACTGTATGGCACACAAAACTGGGCCCAGGATATATAGAAAATTCTACAGTCCCCTGGCAACCCAAATTACAAATTCAGGCTACAGGCTGGGGGGGCTGTACACAGGTACAGCTCCAGCTTACAGAACACAAGGATCTAAGAGCACCTCATTGTACTGCACAGAAGTCTGATCACAGGCTAGAAACTCTTGAGGGCAAAGTCTTTTTCTATCTAGACATTGTGCGAAGTGTCTCGTACGTTTGTTGTGCTGCATAAAGCAGGTTGATATGACAAATCTATATATTTTTAAGAATTCATGTCAAAGTACATTTTCTTTTTGTTATTTCTTAAACCTCACAAAGAAGCATGACCCCATCTGTTTTTTGCCCTCTTAAGGAAATAAATCACAGCATCCCTTCTTTCACCTAATGAAGTCTGTGGGAACAGGCTCCAGCTCAGACTTTGCATACTTATTATTTGCCATTAGCTATTAACTCCCACTCAGACTGAACCTATGCTACTTTCATAGTCACCTGCATAAATATGTTTTGTCAAACCACAAAATTGCAGGGGGAAGCAAAAAAAAAAAGAATGAATGACCATTACAAATCCATTTGGGCTACATCATTATCATTTCAGACTACAACCAAATCCCATTTTCCCTTTGCAAATTCAATTCCCATCAATAGCCCCATACATCAGTGGCTCCTCATGATTGTGGCCTCATTTTTTATATTAAAAAAAATTGAAAGATTACTGCCAGTGTATAATAGGCAAACTGCATTTTCAATTCCCAACACATGTGCTTCAGGGGAAAAAAAGCAGCACAAGGTAAGGGGAAGAAATGCAAATGAGTGCACTGCTATCAGTTGTATATTACCCTAGTGACATTACCATACTTCATATCTCCGGTTGTGTACTTCAGAGGAAAAAACCCACTACGTTGTCATTCAAGTAAATACTTTTATCATTTTAGTGAATATTAGTTTACTTCTTAGGTTCCTATTTTACGTACCCAGGGGCAACAAAACCAAGCAGAAGTATGGCTTTCTGCATACATGGTTTTTATCTACTTCGGCAAAAATTTGTCCCATGACCAACACAGGCAACACAAGCTAGATTTCAGCTGAAGCACTGTTTTCCACATAGTAAGACTAAAATCCAAAATAAAACAAGAAAAAAAAAACCCACCATACATACTGAAAAGGTTACAGAGCTCCTTGGTATGCCAAACTTGCTTTTCCACCCATTCCACAGAGCATCACAGAGCAGTGATATCTGCAGTAATCAAAACTTCTAAACTTCTCAGGAATAAAATAACTGTAGCGCATCTTTATTAAGCTACAGGTACCCAGCACACTGAGGAACTTGCATTGAATTTCAGCATCCGTGCTGCAAGGATAATTTGGGTCGCTTCTGGTAAATACTTGTTTCATTTGCGACGTGCTGCAATGCAACAGAGCAGCTCTTCAGGGAATTGGAGCAGGCAGGTAGTTCCTGTCAATCACTTCAAGGGTCCCTTCTCACACCAACAGACAGAAGATTCAGACACAACTCCAATTAGCGCTAATTGTAGTTCTCTCCAAGTCCCTCTGCAGCCAGAGATGACAGAGACTTCATACACGGTTCTTAACATAAGTGGCAACACTAATTTTGTTCACTTCAAAATCTTTCTGGACGCAAAGCTCTAAGCTTGGTAAATAAGTCTAACAAGCTTTCAAATGGCAGAAGTAGCCTCTATTTCTAAAAATTCTACACAAATATTTTTCTTCTCTCAGGTGTCACAGCTACAAATGTATAGGAATAGGAAATGGTGGGTTTGTAAGTTTTCATGCTGCATTTCCCTAAACACAAGGTTGTAAGTCTTAAGAGACCTTGACTAAGTTTTAACAACAGACAAAACACATACTGAGAAGTGATGTGCCACCTACAGCTCCCCACTCTCAGACCCCATACACAGCTCCCAGGAGACCTTCACTCTGGTGCTTTACACAGGGCCAGAGGATCTTCTCTAACAGCAGCAACAAACACAGCTCAGAACAGGCCATGTCCAAAATACCCTTGGGGCACAGCAAAACAGCAGTGCTACTTGTGCACAGACCCTGATTTTCTTTCCCTCCAGTATCACCACCTTCTTCCCTGGCAGAACTTGGCTGGATGTGCTGCTCTATGGAGCTATAGGAACCTTCACAGACATTCATCAGGGTTTTGATGGCAAGACCTGCATACCCCAGGTTCTCCTTCCCTCCTCTGCAGGCATGGATCTGCTCAGCTGTACAAAGAGCTGCCCACAGCTTCCCGAAAGGCTGTATCAGTTAACCACAGACAGAACACAACAGATCAACAAAATCTTCCGGACTTAAGTTCAGGTCAATACAGTATTGTCATATTCATCAATGGAGAGCCTCAGAGACAACGGTCTTTTCTTTTCATACCAAAAAAACCCCAACCCTCATTTTTTTCCTGCAAAGCATCTCCACCATCTGCAAAACCCAAATATGGTTTTAAAAGATCATTTTGGGAACGGAGTTTTTACACAGCAATTTCACACCAATCCTGCAAACAGCAAAGTCTGTCTACCAGAGATGCTCAAAAGTCCATCCATACAAACACAACCTCTCAAGTAACTGATACAACTCAGATTAAAACAGTGTCTGCTGCCAACATGTCATGCCTTAATCACTGTACATTTAAATACATGTCTATAAAACAAGTATCAGTGTCCAAAGACTACAAGCTTATAAACAAAAAAACAGAAAAGAAAAATTTTAAGTTTTAGCAATTAATTAAACCAGTTCTCATTACCTCAATTTCCATCTGCAATTATAATCATTTCCCATTTAAAATATCTACCACATTTTATTCTTAATTAAAAATGACATCCTTGCAATGAAGTGCAATATGAATTAACAATTCAAATGTTATCTATGCAAATTTGCTAGTCCTTTGATTTTTCCCCCCCTTTATGCAAAGTCATGTGTAGGTTTATTTTTATTAAGCTTGTATAACTTCACTCAACATCGCCTGCTCTGAACTCTACACATAATACTCCAATCCAAGGACACACAAATAAGTTGTAAATGCTGCAGTTTCTTTTCAAGTCTCACAGAATTCATTTAAGAATCACTACATATGTGAAGAGGTATCTTTCCTAAATTCTTTTTTTTTTAAAATTCAGTGCAATTTTAAGATTTAAAGACACTTTACATCTCCAATGTTTTAACAGCAGCCATTTCTTTAAGCCCTGCAGGGTAAAGCCAATGGAGAAATCACTGCAACACAATAAAGCCCCATCTTTAAATCATCTTTGTCTACACCTAGACCTCCCATAACTCAACTCCTCAACATGCCTCTGCCTTCAACCCTCCCGCAGGCATCTCTTAGCCAGATAAGTGTTACCTCCCTCTGCAGTGTTCTGAGCTTTCATCCCAGATTTAAAGTTTCTCCCAGCTTCATCAGCCAAGAAAAGTCTCATCTCAGATTCTCCAGAAGAACACACACCACATAGTATTAATGCCTTAAATGCATTTAATGCATAAAGCACAAATTTGCCCACCTTTTTTGTTGATTTTAAGGGAGTTCAGAAATAAAGTGGCTTTAAAACAGTAACTTTTTTTCCAAGGGTGTCCGGGTGTTTCAGCTCCCCTTTTGTAGTGAGAAAACTCAATAGGAGTTTAAAACCCACTGAGTAAGAGAGTGTTGTTAGAGGACTACATTCATAGTTACATACACATCCTCATCAACACTGACCTGCCTTGCCCAAAGCTGCTCTTCTACCCCAATCTGGCAGGAAACACCCTTTGCGTACATGGCCAGCTGAAACAGCATGGGACACATACAAAACTGGGGGATTGTCTCCAAGGGGATCAGCTGGCTCCTGACAAGAGGATGCCTGTGACTGACCAGGTCTGACTTCCCTGCCAAAAGAGGGCATCCTGCAGCTGGGAAAAATTAAGGCATCATACAGTAAGTTTTCTTCAGCTGTATGACAGCAGAGCTAGGTTATTCAGAGCAGCAATTAGCTGTGTATACTTAGTAAGGAAGCGAGCAAAGGTGGCCAGCTGCTTCACAGATAAGATCCATACTGAGATTATCATTAGGGACCACAAGGTGAATTTCTCAAGGGCCAGAGGGCAATGCAATGGCTTTAAACTGAGTGTATACTTATGAGGCAATTACATGCGTCAATATGAGGCACAAGAAAAATGCAATAGATCGGAGCAAGATCTGCAGTTTACCAAATTACAAGGACATATCTTGAAGTCACATTACACAAACATAATTACACAAATTACACCGTAACCTTCAAAGGAAGAGGTCTTCATTGTATTCCAAAAACCTCACTGTGGGTTTTTTTTTAATAAATTCTGGCAAGACAAAGTTTGAAGTCATACATTTATTTTACTGGCTAGTTTAAATTCCCCTTTATTCAATGATCTTTTTCTGTCATGATCTCCTTATCTAATTTAAACAGAGTGCATTCTCTTGCTATGAGTGTAATTTTCATTTAAGCTGCTATAACTTGTGCACAAAGGAATACGTCAATTCAACTCACCAGCTAATATGTTCTTCCGTGCTATGAGAGCAGCAACTAGACTATTTATACATCCCAATTTGAGGGTTGCTTTCTTTTTTTTTTTACTTTTTCTTACAGAAAGGCCAGATGGCATCAAGCCCCACATAACACACCTGGGACAAGTCAGAGAAAGCCTATACAAAAATGTTAACTCTTTTTTGTCTTTCTTTCCCACCCTGCAAAGGCTGCATAAGATGAAGGCAACCAGAAAGGACTCAGGTGTCTGAAGGCAGTTCCCTACAAGCGTCTCCTCCTTATCCCTCTTGTTCTTTTAGAGGCAAGCACGTATGAAGTCTCTCTCTCCCCCTCCAATTATGTAATTTGTCCTCTGCTAACTTTTATCCACATTAAAACAAAAAAATCCTTCTATCCAACACTGTAATTGGAGGAGCTTTAAATAGATAATTTAACCTTGGGAGGATGTTCATTTTCACTGAGCATATCTCTCCAATCTAAGAAACAGACAAACCCTTTCACCTGAGCATACCAGTCTTTAATTGTGACAGCACTGCGAGATAATTCATTTCAAATAGTTGATCAACCCAGGGGGAGTACAAATGCCTAAATATTTAACTGACAATGATGCCTTTTTAAATGAAAGCTCAGGCTTGCAAAGACAGTTGTTGCATGATCAACAGCATACCAATGCTATCACCCAGACACAATTTATTTTACAAACCAAAAAGAACTGCTTTTCCAGAAACTATGCAGTAATTAGTAGATGTATCATTTTTTATCTGTCTCAGCCACTGACATCAGTTTACCAGCTCCTAGCACTTCTCAGAAGAGAGCCATCTGATTAAAGACAAATGCAAGGACTATTGCTATTTGTCCTCTCTGAAAAATTCCACAGGCTTAGTATCAACACTGAGATCATGATGCTGAAGCTCAAGAGCAAAGCAGAAGCCAGCCTTACAGAAGCTCAGGGGGTGAAGGTGTAGCTCTAACGTCCTCTAGGTCAGAGAAACTCAGATAAATGCTAAGGAAAGGCTTCTTTTTCTGAAGTGGAGGGTGGTTTAATAGGCAGGTGCAACCAAAAGAAACTCACACCATTAAAGGAAAAAACAACTTCCCTGCAGAAGGGAACCTCATTGACAATGTACTTCTACTCAGCACCATCAGACATTAGGACCCCTAAGGATGTCTCAGCCTAATAACAGTGCCCACACAGATACCAGAGAGTCCTCACAAGCATCTTGGATCCACTCAAGCAGAACAATCTTTTGCAAAATACCCTTCTCCTTGTCTTCATTCCCAAGAAGGGAAGTCAGCTAGGCTGGTACCTGCATGTGTAACTCCCAGGCCAAGAAGCCTGCCTGGCAGCTGGTGGCATGGCAATCCACTAATCGTCTGAATTGCCCCCAAAAGGTGCTCCTCTCTCCCAAGATGCAGGGAGCTTCCACAGTACCTTGGCTGCTCTCTCACTCTTTGTCTTCACCAAGGATTAAAGCAGGAAGCAGTCCTGCCATTTGATACCTAAATTCAGCTGAGTCCAACAAGCTGCAGCACAGGTGTTCACCCTCTCCTTTGCCACAAAGGTGAGAGAAGCCATCCTGGCTTCAGCAAGCTGGTTCAGTCAGCCTCGATTGCATATACCTGGGCACACAACCCTCCATCCCTGTATAGCAAGTCTTGAAAGCACCATCAATAAACTTTACCACCACTCTTCTGAGCTGCAGTTTAGCAGGCAGAAAGCACAGCCACCTCCTCAGAGTTTCTCATCCAAACATACACCTTCAGTTATCCAAGCTCCCACATTAGTCAAACCAGAACCCTCAAACCGCACTCACACACCTGGGAGAAGGCAATGGGCAACATCATGTTGTTTCTCTGACCAAAACAACTATGTCACTGAATGAAAGGACACAACTAGATGCCTTCATTCATGGCTCTGCACTGTAACATTTTAAGCACCACATAAGATGTAGGAACACAAGCAGCCAAGACAGACTGTGTGTACAGGTATATTGTGATGAACAGGGTCCAAACTGCTCCAGTCTGATTAAATGTAAATGCTTTGCAGTCAGGAGTGACTTTGATGTGAGGAGAAAAAGGGGCTTGGTTTGCCAGTCACAGGTGCAACATATCCACACCAGCCTTCACTGCAAGGAAGACGGGATCAGATTCAGCTTTTCTGTAGCTGCTGGATCTAACAAAAGCTCAAGCAATTCAACCTGGTTCAACATCCTGGAAGTGATGCAAATGCAGACTGTCATCTGAGAAGTGCTGGTTACACACCAGCCAACTTAGAGAAGGTATTTTTAGCGTGTTTGTCCAGCTTCATCATTTCAAAAATAGCTGCGGCCCAGTCCATTGGTGCCCTTCTCAGGGATACTGGAACATCAGGAGACATCGAGGTCTTCAGGGACAGCACACCTCATTGCTCTTAAAGGCCTATGTTTCTTCAAAGTCAGGTTCAAACAAGGACATTACAGACTGTCAAGTTTAAGATTCTACAATACAGAGTCCCCCAGAATCAGTTGGGGGAGGGTGTTTTTTTTCCCCTCAAAATTATCACCAGATCCCCTCAATTATTTGATGCCTTGGTCATATCACCTATGGTCTGGTATCTTACACCATGCAATTTCCTAGTAATTGTCACTTGCAGGAATCTCACGTACTGCACTGTGAAAATTCTGGGTTTCACAAACAGTCCTGGCATGGATCAGGAAACATCTGAACTGGGAAAGAAGTGGCAAAGAAAAATATAGCCAAAATTTATGTTAAAATACATGCTAAAATTAAACTGATTTTGAGAACACCAATGTGTATTTTACACAGACTCTGTTGCCAGAGTTTCTATTGCTTTCTTAGTCTTTTTCTTGAAGCACTAAAGAAAATATATAGTTGGTAAAATGGAGCATAGAAGGGAAAAAGGAGCAATCTGTGAACGTGATGGTACAAATAGCTTGCTTCTTCACTGGTTCTCCTCATTGAAAAAAAAAATGTGTCTATATGCCTGTTTTCAAACACTAATGCCGTCTCCACTCGCTTCCCCCCTCCATGAGACAAAGTGTCCAACCTGATGAAGTAACATGTAAACAATAAAACATCAATGCCACTGCAGCTTTTCAAGGAAGAAACTGCAACAAAGTATCGTTGCCTTCTATCAACACATCCTGGAGTAGATAGTTTTTTCTTGTCAACATGGCAATAAATCACTCACTAGTCAGATTCCATCGGACCTTGCACCATCACACTCAAAGTGGAAATCTTCACTGAACTGAACAGGGAGGGATGGGTTCCAGACCAAAACCAATACTCCTGTATAACTAATTACCTGTGACTATGTAATATAGCCTTTTTCTGCATCACATCTACTCTGGTAGAAAACTGACAGGGGCTATCAGTTTTTATATGCATACATACAACTCTGGCTTCAAAGTTTAGAAAAAAAGCAGTAGTTAAACATTCTTCAGCCAAAGGAATCACTAGTCCATCTGACTTCAGTATCACCTACCAAAGAAGTTTCTTACCCTATAAAGTAGCCTCATCTGTTCTTTTAACAGGCCTAGTCTTCAAAATAAAACAGAAATCTCTTTTTGCAATGTTGTCTATAAGCCTGGATTCGGACACATACTATGAATCCCCAATGAGAAGTCAGTTCCACTCTACTACTACAACAACATCTGATGAATATTTGTTCTAATCCACCTATGAACTGCTTTACTAATGCAAGAAACCTATTCAGATATACAATTCTAAGCTTAATTATTATTAATATGCAAAGTTTTAAAAGCAATAGTATTCATGCATAATTATGTATATAGCAACACATAGCAACCTGAATGCAAAAAGCACCTCAGAAGTGCTCAACAGAGCAGACAGGGCAGAAGACTGATCTCAGCGCATCAGAACATCCTCCTTATCAGCAAGAGCAAAACAAAATATCAGAGAAATCAGGTCCTGATGTCCAGAAGATTGTTCCAACTGCTCAGCCACAAGGGGATGAGTGACACAGCCACAGCTTATGCATTCAAGCACTGCTGATGCCCGCTTGAAGCCTGCATCAGGCTGGACAGCACACATCACTGCCTAAGTGCAAGGGCCCAACTACACCACAGAGGGATGGGGCAGACAAAGGAGCCCCCAGTGCAAATGGGCAGCTGCTCACACAGATGAGGGGCAAACAGCTACAGTAAAGGTAAGTACAGTACTCAGGAAGGCAGCACTGTGCCTCTTGCTGGAATTCGGTTTTGCAGCAAACAGCTCCATCACCCACACGGCAAAGACCACCAGAATAACCACAAAGGCAGGTGACCATCAGAACAATTCATCATTGGAAGGCAGTTAAGAAGAAAAAGCAAAGGAAAGGCAAAGCACCTTTTTAAAGGCATTGATACTTCTGAGTATAAGCTCTTTCTGAGAGAGGCTGTAAATATTAAAGATGCTAACAGTCTGTTACCCTTACAGTCTGGCTGAAAGATCTCTAGAGGTTTGGTGGTCTGGGTTCGGTTTTTGGGGGGTTTTTTGGGTGGGGCAGGGGGGTATTCCTTTCTTTCCTTGCCTGGGTTTTTTTATATATATACACACACAAAACCACAGCACTGGCTCCTTCACAACCAGCTTGGCACCACTGAAGTGTCATCTTGGATGGCAGGACAGCAGAGCGACACAATAAAACGTGAACAGGTAAGCAGACCTCTCATATAGCACACATGTGAGGACAGCAAGGGCTTAAGCAGCAAAATAAATCGAGCCTTCTCCACTTTACTTGCAAGCATGAGAGCTAGCAGAAGGGTCCAATTTTTGTTAATGCTGCTTGTATCGATCACAGCAGAAGTTACTGAAAGGCACCAAGGGAAGCACTGAACAATTCATCAGCTCTCCAGGACAGACAGGACAGTGCTACTGACTTTGATCCTGCATTTCGCTCAGTATCATATGGCCCAGGCAGCTGGTGACAACAGAAATGGTGTTCACCAAAACAATATATTTGATTTCCAGCTCACCAAGGAAGGATACTCTTACTGAGGCCCAGGTGCTTCAGCACTATTTCCAAGGAGCGCAGCCAGATGTAGCAGACTCCAGAATGGCCTCTGTTTCACAAGTAGAAGCAAATCAAGCTGTAAGCTCTGTCTCTCATACTCAGTGTATGCAGCTTAGAAACATTTGGTCTTGCAAAGAAAGAGAGCACTGCTTTATTACAGCAGGCGCTCAGTCTCAGTCCAACAGAAAGCCTGACTGCCTGGTAAATTAAAAACTGAAGATCAGAACAGAATTATTTAGCAAGTGAACTTGTTACTAATAGAGTGCAAATGAGACAAGCTACAGTGGTTACCCATTGACAGCGTGCATCTTACAAGCCTCACCTAGCTCTGCAGACAGCCTGCACCCAAGATGCCTGATGTCTCCCAGACACAGAAACAAATAGCAGAATGCAATCTCAAACTACAGAAATGAAGAGTCATTGGTCAAAGTAGCAATCAAACTGTAAAGCATGAAGGTGGAATCAAGACTACTGAGAAACTACAGGGCTCCTCAGATCCAATGGAAAAAAAAAAGTTAATTTTCTTCCTAAGTTGGTTTTCACCTTGAAAGCTAATTGTTGAAAGATAAAAGGTCACACTGCTTAATAGCATGAAATAGAGAAAGCAGTACATGCAGATAGTGTTTGACATGAGGTATTAATTACCTTTTTGACAGGGAATCTGTTTGTGCTGTGATGTATTACTCCTTGTATTGAACTATGGCTTGGGATCCACTCACAATAGGTGTCACTAGCATGTGAACAAGTCACTTTTACCTTTCTTTCCTTGATCACTGTGTACCAGGTCTGATCAATTTTTAAACACAGCTGGCATCTTGACACACAAACATAAATACCTGTGTGGTTTTAAGTGATTAGTCAAAAAGCAACTGTTTGCTGTTTTGATAACAGATTCAAGGTATTCACACACAACTCAACTTGCCTTCAAGAATGAATGAACTGTGTTCTTCAGTGTTACCTAGTCATTATTTACATTTTCTTCCTACAAAACACTGCTTTAGCAGTTTACTTCCACAGACTCTTGCTTTGACTACCAGGGTAGCCAAATCTGCCTCTTTTTACCCTTGCTTTGCCCTCTCCCTTGATTCATTAACAGAACTGAATCAAAGCAAGTGGAAGCAAAAGAAAAGACGAGAGAAGACCAAAACCAAGAGATTAAAGTAACAGTTCATTATTCTCAGGAGCTTCAATGGAAAGCTAAATCTCATTTCCTGTTTAAACCATCCAAAAGGTTCTTGTATTTGGAATTAAGACATTCTTAAACATTTCTGAAATTAGAAGCAGCAGTGGGCAAGATCACACCAACACAAGGAAACCCCCAATAAAAATGTTGGCATTTACTTTTCTAGGGACTCAAGTTTCACCTTGCACAATTTAAAACGAGAGCAGAATATAAATTCTAATGTAGACACTGGCCCAACATTAGTAGATGCCTAACTTCACTCAGAAGAGGTTAAGCAAACACCTTTTCAAAAGTTTCCATACAAGAACCAGTTTCACCCCACAGCAGCTGGCCTACCCTTTCTGAAAATGCTGTTTCCTAAAACACAAACTAATTCTTCCAACTGGATACTTACATCAGTGACAGGAAGCTTGGCCAGTGAAAACTGAACCTTCACATGCATAAAGGGCAAGCATTAAACAGCACAGTGTCCATCTCTGTCCATCTGGGCAGCCTGCATTGCAAGCTAAAGAGGGTGAATTCTTGCACCCTGTAATCAACTCGCCAGACCAGCAACACATCCTATTTTGGATGCTTCATCAGAGCATTACCTTCAGATATTTAATATTATGTTATGGTTCATCATTGCCTTAACTAGGAAGTACCAGCACTGCTTCAGCCTGAATTCCATGCTGAATTTGACCCAGGTTAATTGTTATTGCTGGCAGTCTGCTGGCTGTGTGGTAAAAGCCAGCTGACAACATGACAACAGCTTCTTACATGAATTGGTGTGAGGCAGAAACATCCAAGCCAAGGACTGAAGGCACAGAGACCCAGCCTCTGCTTTTTCCACTGGAAGCCATCCCTACAGAACACTGCCCAAATGTGCCAGGGGAAGCCTGTGCTACCCTGTCAGTGCAGGACTCCTGGGTCAACAGCCTTCACCACAGCCTCCAAGCACATGCTTCCCCTCCAGATGTTTTTTTTTAACTACTTCAACTGCCAAGTATCTGCATTTAAATGCATTTACTGCATTTATTTCTCAGCAATTATTTAAAATAAATGTTTATTTTTAAATCATATGTGACATTTTGTTAGGTACACTGGAAAATAAAGCCATTCCTGCATATGCAAAAATTAGGAATTAATGAGATCTGGCAATTATCTTGATGGAAAGAACGAAGTGACTTAGTTGAATATACAGAGGTTTACTAAAGAAAAAAAGCTGCTCTAGTAGTTAAAAAACAAACGAAATTGCTTCTTATTGATTTTAATTTAGGTTGAAACACTAGCTGTCTCTCCAACAAAGCCAGAAATGGCAACAACTATAAATGAGTACAAGATGCGATAAGATAGACAGATTCTTAAGCAATCTAGTATAGAGATGACCTCCAGTTTAGACAGTAGTTAAAATATGATATCATATATATGGATCAATAAGTAAGTTTGCATTTGTCTCAGCTCCAAAACCTGAAGAGCTTCACATCTTTTTTTTGTTTGTTTCTCTAAAACGTTGTCCAATTAAGCTCTACTGTTGTGGGGTTTTTTTCCTTACAGATCCTCTAGATTCTAATTTACAAATAAAATCAAGAGAAGCAATTAAATGTTAAGTACTATCAGCATGTTTCCCCAAGTGATGCACATGTGCAACAGAATAGAAGTAGTCCAATCTTGATAGAGAAGGCCAGGTTACAAATTGAAACACATTTGTATTACCATTACTTGCAGGCTTCACACTCTAGCAAGTAATAACATGGGGCATCACAGTCCCCTTCTGTGCACAGCAAAGGCTCTTTGACCACGAGTCTCTCATAGGCTGCAGCAGCTGCAAATACTCTTTACTCCTCCAGTCTCAAGGATAAGCATGGACATGGAGCTGGGGCAATCAGGAGCCTGGGGTGCACAAGAGTATGTGCAGCACAGAACAAGGCTGGAAGGGACTTTCTGGTGATGGCCATTCAGTGCATCACTTTCAAAGCTAGTTAAAACCTTCCTGGCAGGCTGTCTGGTCACTCCTCTCTGCTCTCCAGGGCCTGCCTGCCTCATATTGCACTCTGTCCTCCTGAAGCACACAAGAAGTATCACTATCGATTATGTTTATGATCCTTTCCACATGCCAGAACTTGATCCAATATTAGCTGATAGGTATGGATAAGGTCTTCTCAGTGGTCTTTGAAGGTTCCTATATTTGGAAGATCAGAGTCCCCTCTACTTTAGTCATAAGAATCTCTCTACTTTCTCAACTACCTTCAGACACCAGCCTCTTCCCAGACAGGATTAACATTGGCTGGGGAAGAAGGGACTGGTTTTCCTCATTTGATGCATGGCCCAAGTTTCCTAAAACACCCAAAGAGAACCCAAGGGAGGCCACCTTAACAGAAACAGGGCCATATGAGGACACTATCAGACACACTTTCTACCAAAACCGGCAGCATGAATTAATGGCAACAGAGTGAGGGAATGGATGGAAGAACAAGTATCAGCTTCCTAATAAATCTGTTGACTCCCTGGGCTTACAACCCAAATTGTAATCCCCACTCCAAGTTTCCAAGGAAGCTCCACTACTAGGCACATCAGTCCTGTCACCAAGGGTGATAATGTGACCAACAGGTCACAGTCATGTTCTGGATCTGCGTGAAGCTTTTGGTTTGCAATGCTTAACAGAAGCCAAACCCTAAGACACACGTTTTAGATAACTCCACAACAGGTACCTGGACTGCTACAGAATGCACTAACTACTACTCCCTTGAAAGTAGTTGGGTCAAAAAAACAAACAAAACCAGAACAAAAGATGTATCTAAGACACTAGGATTGCAGAGGGCTTAAGTAAAAGAGGGCTGTCTTCCTTTCTGTTCCTAAAATTGCCATTGTAGCCATATTCAAGTCATGTAAAACAAGAGATCCATTCAAGGAGTTTATTTTAGTAAAATTAAAACCCCTAAGAACTAGTGATCCAGGCCATATCCACTGACTATTTTGTTCAGCACTGACTTCAATAACAATCTAGAAGTCATACTAGGCAAACAATCAACATGAGCTTTCTTGCTGTGGCAGAAAAATAAGCCACTGAAAATCCTTGGACAAACAGAAAGGGCAAAAGCATCGCGCATGTATATGATGTGAATAAGACCAGTGTTCAGTTCTGATGTGCACCTTTCTAAAAATAAACTGGGGGAAAAAAAGAACTGTCAAGAGGCAAAAAAATACTACAATATTATTAGAGGACTGGATAAAATCTGACAGTAAAAGGCTTGTGGAGTTCAGGTCATTGAGTTAATCAGAACATTGTGACATGGTTTTATGGTAACTTTCAGGGTAACAAAAGATCAGAGGGCTCTTTAAACTAGTAGAAAAAAGTGAAACATACAAGACAGTTGTTAAAGTGTAGATTTGCAGCTTGAGCTTCACAGCTAAGGTGAGTCATTCAAACAGCCACTTTTTTCACGATTTATTTATTTTGGTAACTACTTTAATCAAAGACAAGAAATTTGTTATCACTTCAAAATGGGCATCAATCAAATAATTGATTTTTTAGAAAACCTGATAGCTGTTGACAAAAAACCCTCACAAATTTCTTGGCAATACTCAGGTTTGGTCAACAAAAACCTTGGTACAACCAAGCAGAGCGAGTCCAAGGACTGGCTCACAGGACAGGTGTCCCTTCAGAAAGCCAAGAACTTAAGGTGAAGAGTGGATACCTCTGCTTCGCAACAAGCAGAATCACACAAAGAGGTGGGTTTGCATTTCACCACGCAGTAGAAGAAAAGCCCTCTATGAAGTATTAAGACAGTATCGTAACCTTGTACCTTTGTCACAAAACCAGCCTATGGAAGTATCAACATGCAGAGTTGTTTTGCAAAATAATGCCACGATGAGGGTTATGGTGCAAATTCTCACCGGATGAAAGCTGCCACAGAAACGGTGGCATCAATCCTGCTAAGACAATTTGCAGCAGCTGAGGACCTGCCATTATGCCAAGACAAAACATTATAAACTTGCACAGGTTTACATAGATAACAATGAATTAATTCACAGTAAACAAGAGAGAAGCACTTTACAATGCATAAACAATGTAGTAAGAAACAGTTTAAAAAGTCACAGTTTCTGGAACTGCTGTTACTGAGCCCATACTTTTAACACTTACTTAAATAGCTAAAACTGTACAAAGGTGTTGCTTTGGAACACAAACAGCTATACAGAAGCCATATAATCTGATGCAAAGCCCTTGGGCAAAGAAGAAAGGAAAAATAAACAACTAATTTTAGAACCTGAACACTCCATTAGCAATTCTCACCAATTAAAATATGATGCAACTGCTGTCAACAGGCAAATTTTAGTTGTATTTTAAGCATGGATTTAAATACAAAATACACAAGCTACTGCACTGGAAGAATAACAAGTAAATTAGTTACAAGGAGCATGGAGGCCAACAAGAAGAAACATTCCACCAGTCCTCTCTGCCTACCTACTAAATAAATGCAACCTTTAAGCAATGGTCATGGAGCATGATGCCTCAGTTCTACTTTGACTGCAGTAAATCTACACCATAATCTCCAGGAGTCTGAAAGCACCTTAGGAATCAAAATACCAATCAAAGTCTATTGAAAATTTAATCCCTAAACTCACTTGTGAGAGCAATGTAGATCTGTTCTTAATTATTTGAAAGCTGCTAGGTATCTTCATTGTCTCAAGGTGGGGTTTCCAGGAGTTTGAGGGCAAGGGGGATGGATGGACACAACAGCCTCATGCTGAGGCCAGCTAAACCAAGGCTCGTATAAACATCCATCCATCCAGAAAAATCACTCAACTTTCTCTTACAAAACTAAACAAAACCTCTTAGCCAAGACTTATCTGAGATGTGTATCACTAGCTTCACTGCCTCCCAAGATACAAAATGAGTTAATTTTAAAATCCAGAAAGGGATAACGGGAAGAGATTTATCAGGAGAGCACTTCTAAGCACACCAAACTGACATCAAAGCAGGCATCAGTCCTCAGCAGTGCAGGGGTTACTTCATGACATCCTTGTTTTTAAAAACAGAATGAGACCCAAACAATACTTGCTGACTGTTTAGGATCAACAAGGGTCAGGACAGAACTGTTTCTATTTACCTCCACAGTAGAAAAATGGCTTATCCAGTGCCATTACCTTTACTTGAAGGTAAAAGCTTGCGTACTTTTACCTTCATATCCTGCTTATTCAGTGCTCACCACTTGCTACAGGGAAGTTTCTCTTCCACTCCAGGACAACTAACACTGCTTCTCAACCAGTCTGATAAACTGACCAAGAAACTCCAGGCCTAAAATTTCAGATTCCTAGAACCATAATCAATGCTGTAGATGCTTTTATACGAGTAAGGAAAAGGCACTGCTTTGATTAAAGGAAGTATGATAGCATTTTATACGTCTCTCACAAGCCTCCTGCAAGGACAGAAGATTGAAAGACTGAAGTGTGGGAAAAGGGAACAAGCGTCCGCTCTGCCCGCGAGGAGTTATCAGTTAGCTTTCCTTTACTGTCAGCAGAACAAACTGACTCCCAACAGAAGAACTTTAACAGCACTCTGTCAGGGAGACAGGCACATTTTATTTAAAAAAAAAAAAAAGAGAACAAAACAGCTGCCACAAGACCAAATAGCATTCCACATTTTGCTCCTAAATACCAATGCAGCTCTTCAGGGCTCAAGGTCTCATTCATTACGTATCTGCAAGCAGAGAAAAGGATTTTTCAAAGCAGCTTTCCTAAGCTAGGCATCCAAGTCTCAAAACACCTAGATTTTCTTTCTAAAGGCCTCCATGCTATGAATGCAAAGTCCCTCAAAGCAGGCACTGGCATGGGATAAACATATTCAGGCATCACTGCAGAATTTATGCTTAGAAAATCTGCAACACCCACGTCAATTGAGATTTTATGTGTCAGTACTGCTGGCAGGTGCACGATGTGGTCAAGTTTTAAGTTCTAGAAAATGGTTCATCATTATTCAAATGACTTGATAATTAAAAAATCTGGTACTTCAACTCCCAGGCAAACTTGGGAGATGCATAATAAAACCACTTTAAAAAAAAACAAGGCCATGTACTAACTGATTTTACTTAAACCATAGTTCACTTGTAGACTAATTCAAACTGCCGTAAGGTGAGACCATTCAGTGTAATAAAGTTCTATCTTACAGTGATTGCACCAACTCTTTTGTTTCCTTACTGCCCTGTGTCCTCCCTCCTCCTCCAGGGAGCTGCAGAGTTCAGTCAGTTTCCTTCAGCATCCCTTTAACACTGCTAGCAGTCAGAGAAAAGAAAAAATTAAAGAACAGCAATACCCACAGAGCACTGCAGTATCTCCACTGCTGTCTACAGCCCGCACCCTCATTCTTCTGTTCCCTTTTGAGGTGGGAAATGCTCTGCTTAGGCTACAAATACGTGACAGCTCAAGGCACAAACCAGGACTCCACTGGCAGCTATGCCTCAACAAGGCACTGGAAGGCAAGCATTTGTAGACATGACTGATGTAGCCCTGATACACCCAGTACACCTGTTCTCACTAACCAAAACCAGGCAAGATACTTCGGAGAGCTCTATCACATGGTAGCAGCACTAAGAAAGCAGCTAACTTGACTTGCCCAGGGGCAAGTAGTGTAGCATGCTATCTGTAGCCTGCACATGGATGGGTAACAAGACTATCAGCACTACCACAGGATATTGGGCAATGGAAAAAATTTAGAGCAACCCAGGGATCATTTTTCTGGGATTTTTAGGCTGGGGGTGGTGGTGGTGGTTCCCTGTTTCTTTGCTCTCTAAACATTTACTAACATACAAATGTGAATACTAGGTGCTTTCATCAAAAGTTACGCTCTAGTTGGGTGTCTCCAGTTGACCACAACTGGGGTTCCTTTGCTTAGAACAAAGTGTACATTAATTTGTACCTTCCTTCTCTGCTTTGCTTCAAGCCCTCACACAGCTCTACAGAGCCAATTCTTCAGGGAAGTAACCCTGGCAATCGGTGAAGTCACATTCCTGTCAACCTGGTGCACAAGACGCAGGTCCACAATTTCCACTCATAAGCAACACTGAGAGGAGTTTACCTCCTGTAGAAGGGAAAACATTGTAAAGATATTTAGGTACCTAATGCAGCAAGCAGTCCCCATAACCCCATAAATTAGCCCACTTGGTACATATTGACATCCTCTGACAGCTCCATAACTTTTAAGAATATTCTTCTCTACTGATGAGCTTCCATTTCCCAAAATATTTTTAAAATGTTATTTAAAGTTTTATGGCACATAAATACAAGTAATTAGAATTTTGTCAACAGAGCAACTCCAATCTTGAAAAATGGAAGCATGGTAACTTAAGCAAACAAAAATTAGTCTCATTTTTTCCACAATTTCTCAGATTAAAGTTATATATTAGCTAAAGTACAGTGTTATTACTATACCCTTAGGCTTCAGAGCACATCATGCCACATGTTCATTTGGCTGCTAAGAAGCAGCAACCAAATGATTAGCATTTTTTCCAAGGACAGTTGAGATTAATAGTTTGAAGTCATTTCTTTAATTTAACCATGAAACTTGAACATTGAAATTAAAGTCAACGTTAATAACATTTTATTTCAGAAAACTCTAAGTCTGTTAGTCCTCAAGTACTGATCATAAGATGGATAGAGTCCTCACTGTTATCTGTCTCGTCTGTAATTGGAAACAAACCCCAACTATTAAACTTGCCTAACTTGATAACAGCACAGCGTTAACGCAGTGCACATACATAACTCCACACAAATCTTGTCCCTGCAGAGACCCAGAAACCTGGAGTGAAACCACCACCATACTGAAGTCAGTAGTGTCTTCTGGTGGTTTTTATGGTACCAAGCAGGACTGTCCAGCAGAGGTTCCTGATGCGGGAGGGACAGATGAATGACATCTCTGTGCTGGACTCTCAGAAGTTCCTTGCTGCTCTGACCAAAACAGGCATTTTCTAAAGTGCATCAAAACCCCTTTTATCTCCATTTCCTAGGCAAAAAAAGAGAAAAGACAGAGGACAAGGGATCCTAATTCATACACAAAGGCAAAAATCCTTCTCCCTCTTCCAAGTAGAGTGATCCTGAAGACAGGCTTTTTAGACATTGCAAACACCCCAACATGACTGAAGCATTTCCAGTTACCCTCAACCTGTGTTCCTTTCTTTTTTGGATATACTCAAATCCCTTCCTTCCACAATGCCTCTCCCTGACTTAGGAAGGAAGGGAGCTTCTTACTCATAGTTGAGGACTCTTGAAAGCTGCGTCCTCTTCTGTTAACCAACAATTGGCTCCCGTACACCAGGTAACAGAGAGCAAAGCTCTCCCTTAAGTTTTGCCCCCAGAAACACACCAGCAAGCTCAGCTCTTACAGCCTGGGAAGACTCACTTGACATTCTTTATCTCCAAGGACTCCATTAGCAACTTCCCATAACATAAAACATATTTTCAAAAGGCACCAAAAGTAAGGGATAATTAAAATGTAAGAAGTGTCATCTTCATAAAAACCACAGGACTAAATAAAGTCTTGGAGGGCCCTCTCCTGTACATTCCGTATTTCTCTACATGCACAACACACCTTCCTCTCTAAACTTAAACAAAGCTGGTCTTCTCTATGCCTTTAAAATTATCTGAAGTAGCATTTGATTAATTAATATGGAAAAGCTCCTAGTATATTTTTTTCCTCCTCCAAGCAGAAGACAGTTACATGCAAAATTAACTCTCAATTCAGAACTACAAGGACTCAAAATCCAAAACCCATTTGCAGGCAGTTACCAGGTCAGCAACAATTTGATCCATTACCAGAGTCAATCTAAATTTAAGAAAATTACTTTCACTTGTGCATCTAGTCTAAAAAAACGTTAACAATTGTCACTCCTTAGATGACAAGATTGTCACAGCAACAGCCAAGAACTGCACAGATGCGTACTTTTTCCTTTACTAAAAAAATATTTAGCGCTCTCGGATAAAATTTTCTCACTGAGAAAATACATAGTAAGGATATTGCAGTAATGTTAATATTTATGTCTTACTGATTTTTGGTACTGTGAATTTAGATTAATGAGCAAACAGACCCAATGGAAACAACCTCTCTTACCTTGTCTTAGTTTGATTTATTAAGCAACAGAATCACCAGTGACAAGCCCACAGAGAAATGCACTAAACTTAACACTTCAGACAGAGCAAAAGTGTACCCACATATTTTTTTGTGCAAGAATGACTCCTTCCTCTTACTGCAACCAAAGGAACACCAACAAAAATATCTACTTAAACAGTGAAAACCTATTACAGGCCTCCTAACAAAGGAATATCGCACAGACTTATTTTTCTACATGGTTCATTTATTGTTGCTGAACAAAGAAAAAAAATACCCTTTATGTTTCTTCACAAAGTGATTTGCAGGGGAGAAAATAAACAATGACCTCTCTTTCAGTTAAAGAGAACTAGATACGAAACATAGGGAAGAAAGATGCTTGTAAATTAACATGTAAAATAACAAATACCTTAATTCTCTAATCCTCTCTAGAAAATGCAGTGAAAAGGTACTGAAACGTTTGCAGTAGGTACTAAACGGTTAATATCTGGCCGGGATTCCCCACCAACACAAATTCCGATGATTTGCCATTGGATGCTGTCAGCACCAATGTCCTGTTATAGTCCGCTGAGATCCTCCCTGCAGCTTTCCTGCCTCGGGCATCTCTGATGTACCAGATCAGAGTCTGGAGCGTCCCTGTTTATCACCACGTTTCGCTTACCACCCCCTTGCACCCACGCACACCAGGTAATACTGCTTTTCAGAACAAGGCATAAAAGAGTAGGCAAGTCACCGAAGTCTAACACGGTACCGCTGCACAAGAACTGAAGGCACAAAAGCCCTTCTGGAAATGAGTTTGCTTTCCAAGCAAGCAAACCTCCAGCCCTGAAACATCCCTAAGTATTACACAGCTGTTCAACGGCTTCTAGCTTTAGAGCCTTTACACACAGCAAACGTCCATGGACCTCTGCTTGCATTCGCCTTTATATTCAAACCATAATGCTAATGTTATCTGGTTCAAACACCACTGATCTAAATCAGCAAGTCGTACAATGCTGTCATATTAAACCTACATCATAGCTTGTTTTCCTGAAGCGTTCATGGAGCCTGCCTTCTAGATGTAATTACTGTACAATATATATCAGAACCAGAGAGAAAGGCTTCACTCTGAGGGCCGAAATTGAGAAGAAATCAATACAAAGAAGATAAATGTTTCTTCAAGAGCCGCAGAGGTATTAACCCTCTCTCCAACTTACTTTCTTTTTGCTTCAAATCATGTTACCATGTGAGAAGCTGCTGGAAGGACTGGGATAGGTCTACCTGCCTCTCTCCGCGTTTGCAGTTAGGAAAAAAAAAGAAGTGTATTTGGGGGAAAAAAGGAGAAAAAAAAAAAAGGCAGAGAGAAGTGGCTGCGCCTATAAAGCTTCCAGCATTTACTTCTTTCTTCTCACACTTGCACACCTGGACGCAGCCGACGACCCGGGCTGCATCCGGAGCCCACAGAAGGGACCGGGAGCACCGCGGGGCGGGGACCCCTCAGGGGACGAGCGGGGTGGGGGTCTCGCCCCGCCAGGGCCCCTCACATCGCACCCGCCCCACCTAGGTCACCCCTGCACAGCTCCCCGCCCCATCACTGCCGGGGAGGGGGGTAAGGAAGCCCAGGACAAAGCAGACAAACCACGCCGGGGGCGTGCGGGGGTGCTGCGGCGGGAGATCCCCCAGCCGCTGCCGCGGGGGTGGGGGGGAGGCACGGCCGGAGCTCGGGGCAGGCGGGTCCGCGCCGCGCGCCCGCGGAGGG
>VZTU01019384.1:16333-57736 GCA_013400835.1 Zapornia atra | reverse complement strand
AAGTGCTAAGTTACCTTTTCAAGTTTAGATAGCCTGTTTCTTTTTTATGCATATTTACATTGAGACAAGAATTACAGACCTAGAATTAAAGAAATTCTATTTTCTTTATATGACAGAAGAGGACGATTTATTAAGGCCTGCTTAGAATACATAGAATAATTTTAATGAGTCCATTACGCTATTAGAAATACTCAATTTATCTGACATGTAAGAAGGTCTATAACTACGTGACACAATCCATATTAAACTCCAGCCTTATCCATATTAAAGCCAGCCTTTCTTCACCCTGTCTCCTTTTAAATCCATACTTCTAGAGTGACTATTGAGCAGTTAGTTCTTAACTATTTTGAGACTAAAGCTTAGCAACAGACTGTTGCTAAGCAAAACAGCAAAAATATCCCACAGTTCTTTTCCTTCCCAGGTTTATTTGCTGGTACTCTTCAAAAAGAGACTGTGTACAGAATGAGAGCTCAGGAGAGAAACTAACGCAAGGAATTCTTGCCCTCTCTGCATCTTTTATGTACCTACACACAATCTGAGCTCACAACTGCCTGGTACCACATAAGTCTCAATATGGTGAAACCTTGGTATAATTTCCTTTCCATTTGCTTAGCAACTGCCAGAAGGAGTTCTCAGAATTATAGGTCAAATACAGTTTAGGAAACATGGGGAGCTCTACAGACTCTCCACTAAAGCATTTAAAGTCCTGAAGTAATTTTTCACCTGCTCTCGGAGTGCAGACTTTGTAGTATCAAGTTTCTGCTCTAATGATAATACTTGGTTTTCATACTTCTGCTTGAGTGCTGAAATAATGGCTTCATGTTGTTCTCTGGCTCGCTGAAGGGCATCTGATCGCTGAAGTTCTAACAGTTGCTTCTGCATGCTTTCCATGGCTACTTCTGCCACTTTGGATTGCTTCAGTATCTGCAGGAACAGTATTAGGGTAGCTCACAGTCACATATGTTTTACTCCAACATTCTGTATGTCAGCTCAAGTTTTCTTTTGTGCAAGAGTTGCTAGAAGGTCTCAGATAATCCCTGGATTTTAATATAAACTATTTTCTAGTATCCTATTTGTTGATCATGTATTCAATGCAATGATCACGAAGAGCACTGAGACTAGCACTTATGTTTAATGCAAAGCGCCACAAATATAACTGTAGACATCTTCCACAACCAACAGTTTTCACAAATATTTGTAGTACCTGCTCCTCATTGGTAGTAAGAGTCTGAATTTGAGTTTCAAGGGCCTTTATTTGACCTTCAAGATGTACTTCCCGTTCCTTTCCATTCTGATAGAGCTTTTGAGACTCACGAAGACTAACAGCCAAACCATCCTTTTCATCTTGAGAAAGAGACATAACAACTGTGTGAGAAACATGGCCAGCCATCCCACAACTTCATGAAACATGACTGTTCAGAACCCCTGCTCTACAGAACCATTCAAGAGGAGTGTTCTGTCTCATACCACAGGCAACAAGCAGAAGACAGAACAAAACCACTCTCTCAGTCTCCATCCAGTAACCACTTTCTCCCTCCAATAGCTAGAAGCCACTCTGATGAACTGTGCCATCAGAACCCTAGTGGAAACAAGCCCCATTCTGCCAGCACCACAAACTAGCATCATCCCTCACACCATTTAAGGGGAGAAACAAAATAATGCCCCTGTACTAACAGCCAAGACAAGGGAAAATGGTTGACATCTGAAGCATTCTCTCTCCTCTGCATATTTTTGCATTCTAAAAGTTATATTCTTAATTCTTTAAGCTCACAACTCTTTTGTCTGTTCCTGTAAGAAAACAGAAACCACGACAACTGCCAGTTCCCACTACAGTTTTGATCCTTTTGGCAAACTTCTCACTGTCAATTTTAACATCCAGCACATGGGGACTCTGGAGTACAATGATGGTCTTGAGAATGCAGAAGTTAAGACAGTTAGGCAGTCAGGCACTACTCCAGAGAATTTTCCTCAAAGCCGTGTTGGGAAGGGAAGGTTAAGCCTACATAATCACAAATTAACATTATAGATATGATGAATACCTGCAGAGACACTACCTAAATCAAAGTTTCAGAATAAAAAGTTGCTTGATACAAAAATCTAAGACTTGATAAAAAACCTAAGAATTAGAGACCCATACAAGAACATTTTACCTTCGATCATTGAAAGCTGATGATTCAAATACCTAATCTGCTGTGCGCTCTTCTCTAATTTTTCACTCAGTTCTTCCAGTTGTCGTTCTCTTGCTTTATTTAGAACTTGAAGTTGAAGAATCTGCATATTTTCAGAAGAATCTGCCAAATTTCAAATAGCATACTGACAAGTTAGCACAGTCAACTAACCAAGAAAGTCATCATCTTAAGTAACTTCTGCCCCAAGATACTTCCTTCATACAGTGCCAAATTCACTGCTGGTTCACCAAAAACATGGATTAAAAAAATGATGTGGCTTATTCACATCACCTGAGTTGCTCTGGTAGCAACAGCTGAACTACCGATGCAATTCAAACCTAAGAGCAAGCCCAAAGAAAGATATACATGCTGTGAATCCATATACAGCCTTGCAGCAACTATAAATTTTCAAAATATCTAACAAGCAAAGTAGTTCTGTAATTTGAAATGTACCTAACAGAAAATCTTGATGTGGCATCAAGCAAAATAAGGAAAAAATGCTGTTTAGAATATTGTTTTTAATACTATAAATAATACAAACCATAAGAGCAAGTGCCGAGATCAAGTCATTAGAAATAATTGTTCATAGTCTCACCAGTCAAAACTACATTTTTAGTAGCCCAAAGCTCAAATACTCTGATCAAAAAAGCCAATTTCTAGATAAGCGAGGGAGAACAAAACACAAATTTAGGAGTATCCTGGTGTAAGCTCAGAGCAAAATAAAGATCATATACATGCACATACTTTTAGTTATCCTCTTACTAAAAAAACTACTGAAATACACAGGTTTTCTGCTGCTTATTTCCAGTGGACTAGTCACACAAGCTTAATTCAAATCTAAACAGCAAACACGTACCTTCATCATTACCCAAGAATTCACGTTGCAAATCTTCAAACACTTCATTTCTTCTGGTTCCTTCTTGGATTATGGGAGTATTTTGATGGATGCCATTTTGGTATGGTTTATAAGTCACTTTGTAAGATTCTGGCGATTTGCCACTGACAACATCAGATGCAACAAATTGCTGCTGTGACAATATACACAGAAGAGGAAATAAATTAAAATTACAACTATAGTCTTGTTTGGTGAAAATATTTTTCATTTTAAAGGCTGAAATTAAGAAAAGCTCTAGTGGCTCTTCATTTTCAGGCTCCAATCCAGCACACCATTTAAGCATGATAGAAATCTTCATTAAAACATCCACTTAAGGAGACTGGTGAAGTGTCAACTTCAATAGAGTAAGCACACACCTACTTAATGTAATCACATTCGTTCTACTTCATGGAATTCTACCTAACCAACAAGGGGAAAAAAAAAATCATAACATGCACATGTGAAAATCCAATTACTTAATTGTTTTGTTGTTTTAACTTGCAAAATAGACTACAGAAGCCTTCCATTATTGTTTACACTAATAATAAGAGACTGAAAGCATTTAGAAATATTACTACCAATAGTTAAAGACCTGTGAAAAAATTCTAAAAGGGAGAAGAAATGCATCAGCTTCTGAATATACCTTAAGATGTTCCTTTGGAGCATCTGGAAAGTTTATTATTTTATTTTGCTGACTGTTAAGTTCTGGCTTATGGCCGTTTGTAAATGGCCTGAAGTTTTCAGGAAGATGATACACATTGTTCTGTTGGTAGCAACTTGGAGCATTAAACCCCTCTCTACCAATATACACATCATCAGGATCCTCTTGACCATTCTGGCCACAGTAATCTTCTTTAACATCATATAGATGCTTCTTCTCTTCATCATTATGTAAGCCATTCCAATTCTTTCCATGTTTTTCAACATTATCTTCTTGCTGGTCACACAAGAATTGTTTGGGGTACAGATTCTGTCCTTGTTCATAACCCTACGAATGGATAAGAGGTTTAGCACTGCTCTCTGAAGCACAGAATTCCACCACCCTTATTTTCTGAGCCCTCAAATTAAAAATACTTCAAATGAACAGCAAAACATGTCACTTACATTAAGAGTCTCTCTCCAATGAATTTAAATAATATTTAGCATGTTATTATGAACAAGCAGTTACTACTAACTACGCAACTGCTTGTGCAAGCTTACATTTTGAGCATCGCTTATCAACGGATGATCGTTCCACCTTCCATCATGTTTCCCAAGCTCACGTGATCTAGAGAAAGACAAGCAGCTTGACTTTGTACTTGCAATTTCAGAAAAACAAACTAAACCTTCTCTCATTAAATTGTCAGCTAGCTTTTTTCTTGTAGAATGCAAACCATACTGCGAACGGCACTCCAGCCCTGCTTTTATCTGGATTGCTTTTATACACCTCATCAGCTGAGATTTTGCTCTCTTTTCAGAAGCACAATAGAAATAAAGTGATGCAGAATGCCTTACTGCTCCTCAGTCTCATGAATGCTACAGTCCGAATAGCTGGAGAGCTGGTCTCCACTGTCCTCCAGCATATCATGGGGAAGGTCTGTCAATAGTTGTTGCAACTGAAACAGAACAACATGCTTTTCAAAACAATGCAATCAAGTTCAGTCCAAAGAGACAGAGGCAGCCGAGACAGGCCTGAAAGCAGCACATACACAGTTCATAAAACATCAGCATGAGGGGCTGTACTTAAACCAAGCTCAGCCAACCAGGTCAGTGAGCACTGACCTCCAGATGTCGGTAAGGGCTACCCAGCTCTTAAGTTAGTGCCAAAATACTCTCCTACCATGTAGATCTCTCCAATTTTCAAGAAAAAAAAAAAGTGTGGTTTGCTGTGGCAGAAAACAAACGCACGCAGGAAGTCTTGGCTCATGTCTTGACCAGGGAACTCAGCAGAGCCTGTTTTAGCTTCCTTTTAGCAATCTAAGTCACATCCCACTGAAATATGTAGTTTTGCAGACCTTTGTGTGATCTGTAAAATTTATCACTAATTTATTCCAAAGAGACTACTTCATTTGTACCTATTGCCTCTAGTTCTGTCACCAGGCAACACTACAGGAGTCTGGCTCCATTGTCTTTACATCCTCCCTTCAGGTGTTTACACACATATATGAGATTCCCCCAAACCTTCTCCAGGCTAAACAGTCCCATAGCCTCTCCTTACAGAAAAGATGCTTCCCTTCAACACTCAATTTATAATCACAGGACTTACTAGTAGTAAGAGAGAGAGTGTGTAATAGCCCTACAATTATTTTACTCTTTATTCTCTCGCACAAGCACAGAATTCTTTATCTGGGTAGAAAGTTTTGGAACAGACATCAGATTCCCTACAGTGTTTGTAACAGCATTTTTCCAAGATGAAAAGCTATTATTCTACTATACATTTTTGTGAACATTTGTCTTTACATTATCTACACTCTTGACAGAGATCCTTGAAGCATGTATTAGGGTGGTTACCAATGATTTACCACTCTGCCAAAAAACACTACATACTTTAATGTTAAAGACACATTTTGCCAATTCTCTTTATGAAACAAAAAGAACAGAAATATCTGAAGTATTTCAACTGCAAAAAAAAACCCAAGCAAAACATCTGAATATATATTTTTCTAGAGATGAAAGTATGTAGTTTATAGCCATAAATTCAAAATTCTGATTAGAACTCTTCCTCACACTTTCCTAGGCTAACCAAGTTTTCAAGTGAAAGAGACAGTTGCTTTCAAAGTATTTGTAATAAGTGAAAAAGCTGTCAAGAAATACAAGATGTAGGTGACACCAGCCTCTTGCATTTTATTGCACAAGCAAGGTGTAAGTTTTCCAGCCACTACATATGACATTGCAAGGCTCTTAAGATGCAGCTTCTCTTTACTTTTTATGCCACTCTTGCAAAGCACAGCCTGCACTCTGTTTTGCTCTTACCAAAGACAGCATAAAACCTTTAAAAAACCCCCAACAATCCATGCCTCAAAAAAAGCCCTACACTTAGAGGGCGATAGGAAGAGACCAGATATACAAGATTTCATATAAAACAATTTATTCTTTTTCACCTCTTGTTCTCTTGCATAATCCTCTTGGTCATAGTCATCATCTTCATGTTGAGTTTGCAGAGCTCCACTATCAAAGTCAAGGGACATTGTTTTCTAATAATGTTATTGAGTATCAAGCAAAACCTACTGCGAAACAGAAAGACAGCCCACATGAGTAAAAGGGGGTGGGGAACCAAAAAGTACCACACTCACTTCCTGAATTAAGTAGCCAAACACACACACAAAAGTATTTTTTTTAAATAAACATTGCTCCTTATATCATTCAATTGAACTTCTGTTTCTCAGTATATTCAATGCTACTTGTTTCTAAGATTTTAGCATTTAAAAGAGATTTGAGCTTTTCATATGCTGAAATTATAAAATTATAGAAGTTCACTTACAACCAGACATTGCTTTCCTCAAGTTGTAACACTGTATGCTAAATATATGCTGTGATATATATTTATAGTCACGCCCACTTTTAGATTTTGCTTAATTATTTCAGCAGAATAACTATACTTTGTACTAAGTACTTAAAGCATGCCATTGCTTGCACACTTAGATAATCTGATAGTAAAAAAAGGAAAAGCATCAAGTCAGTTCTAGATTTAGCTACTTAAAGAGGACTTTGCTACACTGAGCATCTGAGTTCATAGCAAGCTACAGTGTCTAGGTGCTGACCCACATCTGGTTGCAAACTAAGTTACTCCTTGATGAATGGAGAAAGACTGACAGTCAGTTACGACCTAGAAATAAGTGAAGATTTCAGAGAATGGCATACTGTTTGGGCATACAGGTCTAGCTCATGCTGAAGTCTTCCTTCAGGATAAAGTAACCTGCTAGGAGAGCATCACTCCCAAATTAAAAGACGTTAGTGTGCAGGTCATTATGTTTAAAGGACCTGCTTGTCCTGTGGTATTCGAGAAACCTCTAATACAGCTGGCAGGAGTCCTAACAGCACAAGTGCCTGCCTCTGCGCACTCCCTGAAATACCAGGTTCCACAGCGCGGGCACGACCTCCCGCAGAACGATTCTGAAGCAGCTCGGCCATCTTCCCCCAAACCCGCACCACCTATAAACGGCCACCTGTTCTCCCCGCGTTCCCTAACGCCCTCCCCAACCGCACGGGCGATACAGCCCCGTTTCACTGGCTCACGGCCCGCGAGAGCCGCAACCACTCACGGAAAGCCGGGGCAGGGGAGCGGGAGGCAGCCCGAGGAGTCCGCGCTCACCAGCCGCTGCCTCAGGCCCGCCACGGCGGCGGCGCGGGGCCAGCACCTGGCGGGGACGGCTGTTGCCGTTACCCAAATCGCGGCCGGGGCTCCCTGTCCGGCTGCGCTGCGGAGCTGGAGGAATAGGCGGAGGCAAAGCGCGGTCCCGAGCACCGAGTCTCACCTGCACCGCCGGCCGTTGCGACCGCCCGCCTCCCCCGGCCACACCAAAGGCGTGCCCGCCGCTCTTCCGCATGACTACCAGGCCCCGCGCCCGCCGCCATGACTGACAGTCGCGTGTGCCAACCGGCGGCAGCAACGGCACGCGCCGTGCAGGAAGGCGGGAAGTATTCGCCCCGCCCCAGTCGTGCTCGGCTGCGCTACAGACCCGCCCCCACTGACTGTTCGACAGCAGGCGCGCACAGCAGCGCGAACATACTCGGCTGCCTGATTGGGTAAGCGGTAGGCTAATGGCGGGGGCTATTTTACAGCGGGGCGGGGTCGCCCGCCCCGTGACGTTACTGGTGCGCGCGCAGGGCGAGTGGTCGAGGCGCCATCTCGCAGTCGGGCCGTCCCGGGGACGCGCGATGGCGGCGTTGCGATGTCCTCGTGAGGTCACAGCCCAGTGGGGTGATGTCATGCGACCAGGGGGCTGTTCCTCACGATAGAGTCACGATGAAAGCTTGACAGGATGGCACCAGCTGCTCTCACTTAAATCAGCTGCGTGGCTGCGTTGTCACTTCTCACACGGGAGCCGTCCCCGCGCTGCGCCCGTGCAGACGCAGTGGTGACGGCGGCAGTGCCCGAGGCCCAGCCAGGGATGGAGCCGAGGAAACCGTGGGGGGCTTCGGCCTTTGCCCAGCGAAGCCCACGGGAGCAGCCTGCCTTGGACTGCCTGGCGCTCAGGGCGGGCTTGCTTGAACCCAATTAAAAATTAAAAGTGTCTCTGAGCAAACAAACTGCTCCAACAAAACTGCATGTAGCGACCGCTCAAATAAATAACTAAATAGAGTTGTTTGGAACAATGAGTGCTCGTTAGCGATGAGGCGGGTCTGTGGGAGCGCCATCTGGTGACGCGTCCCCTCAGCAGGAATAACGCTGCCCGACGGCTCCAGCCGCGGAAAATGGAAGATGTGGTTGGAGCCAGGCACTTTGATAGTTTGTTACATCATTGTATTGACGGGAGCAAACAGATAACGTGTGTTAATGTGTTTCAGTGCTGACAAAGAAAGAACGTGCCTTGTAACTGTGGCATTCTAGGCAGAACTAGCTGTTTTTCCCAGGGAAGCCTGGTAACCATTGGAGCAGAACGTACCCAATTCTCAGAAGTTTCACATGCATAAGGCGATTTTAAAAAAATAAAGCCTGACAATCCATACTGACTTTCTGAAGAACAGCATTTTGGAAAACTTTCCAAAGATTAAGATAGGTTTTTCTTCTTTTTAGCATAGTTACTGAGTTCCACACAGGACATGATGGTGTACTTTACACAAGATGGCTGACACACAGAGGTTGAAATTAATAACTTGGTGAAAACACATGTTAGAAATCAAAACTGATTTCCTAGTTCTGGCTCCAGAAGACAGAATGTACTTTATTCTAGGGAAATGTTTGTAACATATAGATGTGTTGTGTTTGAATTGTATCTGTTATTAGTTGGCTTCTTGTGCCTTCTTTCATATAAGAGCTTTTGAGATACTCGTTTACCCTATTATGTCCCTTTCCTTCCCTTTTTCTTTCATACACACACACAAAAAAAAAAGGATGCTGGAGAAACAAAGCAAAGATTCTGATCTTACTTCTGTTAAGCTGGTGTTTTCAAAAAGGAAGCCTTAGACTTTGTCATGCCATGATCCAAACATCACACTCTGGCTCTGGATCATTTCATGCATCGGTAAAGTGAAAATAGCTGAAGGGAAAAAAAATCCCTGGCAAAGTCATACAACTTTGATCTCATACTATCACACCTTCAAAATGTATTATTCCAGTCCCAAATAGCTTTCATTTGTACTAAAAATAGAGATGGAGTTCTTCACATTTTCCTTCTATGACCTACCATAAAATTCATCTTTAATGCAAAAATCAAAACCATCCTATGCAGGTCTTTCTCCTTGACATGCCACATAACTTGATTCATTGTCCAATAAAGTCACGACATATAATGAAGTTTGGTAAGACATGGGAATAGAAAGGGTACTACACCGGGACTTAATTTTCCAGTTAGAGTTTTACCAGCTATCCTGGCAGTGGCACAAAGCTTGCACATGGACTCTTGCATAGGGTAGAACAGTTGTAACCTTGAGCTTCTAGACTGAAGGCTTGAGGTATCAATAATATAATCATAATGCCAGACTGTTACTAAAGAAATAAACTATTGTTTTAAAACTTCTCACTACTTTAGTATATGCAGTCGAGTATTTCAATTATTATTATCAAGGAATAAAATCTATTTTATGCCTGTTAGCAGAGGATAAGAATAAAGATGGGTTTTAGTCATCTCTATGTGTGGCTCTTTACATCATGTTTTCCCCTCCAAGGAAGCCTATATCTTCAGTAATTTTATGTGCATATGACCCCTCTTGTTTCTAGAGGACAGAGCTGTTACTCTAGTGCCCAGTTTAACAGGCAAAAGAGCAGAATGGGTTTTTTTCTTGTTGAGTCTTCCAGCAATTGCTGAACTTCACAGCAATTGTCTGCCTTATGGAACTGAGCTGGTGGGCTGGGAGACAGAGAAAATGCTCCTGCTCATGCCAGAAGACATTGCTTATCTTAAAAGAACAACTGTCTCAGGCCATCACCAGAACTACCAGTCCTCTAATGCCCCCCCGCCTCTCTTCAATTACTTACGAAATTACCATTTCTTCAATGGGAAGTCCAAGAAATCACTGCTCACACTGAATAAAGAATTGTTCATATTTAGAGTATTTATTGTGGCAAAGCAATTCACAGGTTTCCTTTAAAACTTTTTTCCACGTTTAGGAACAAATGGACTCTACGTGAAGAAAGGGAAAACCATATCTTGCTTTGGAAAGAACACGGAGTAAGGGCACATGCAAAAAACTATTAAATAGTTTTTCTCTCAAAATGTATAATTAGTTTTGTTCAGCTTCTCTAGTTTGTAAACAACTATGTAATCAATGAAAATATATTTAGCCTACCTTTAAAAAAAGATGTCTCCAGTATTAATTGGTAATAATAGTAAAATCATATGCAAGACAAAAATATTAGGATCTAGCATGCTTGTCCTTTAACAAGTTCTATTCCAAAATTATATTACATATATTAATTTCAACATTGTAAATGTTACATAATCTCAAATCTTTGAGTAGTCAGACAGTGATTAAAAAAAATGAGTAAGAAACTGGACAACCTCTCTGTATATTGTGAATGCTGTTAATTTCAAACATTACTTGCTAGTAAAGTGCTGTTACAAGCAAAATGAAATTGTTAGTGTCTATCGAAAGCAGATGAAAGCTTTCTATGTCTATTGAAAGCATTTTAGTAATATTCAAATCGTAATTGTTTTGGCAAATAGTTAAAAGCTTAGACATGTTTGTTTAACCGCCCAAAACTAATTCAGTATAAATAATATTGGTTTCCAATAATTCTATGCTAAAAGGCACATACTAATGTTCCAGCAGTTCGTTCAAGTGAGCTTTTGCATGTAGAGGTTTAATTGTGCTTTTAAATAGTTACTGATTCAGTATGACCTTGAAAGTGACATTTGTGCATGTCTAAAATAATACCTTCTCACAAATGAGTCTCACACTCTAAAGGTGTAATTTCAGTAAGATTACATATATCTATATAACTATGCTTGTTGATCTTCACAGATCTACATAGATATACACATATACATATATTCATACATACACACACAAAAGGGTATCTTCTGGAACAGCAGCAGAAAGTGCAGTCTATACTTCTTTTGAATTGTCTTCACAATGGAAAATTCTCAGCACGGTTTTCCAGATATGAACTGTCTTGGGATTTCTGAGATCCAAGGGATTATTTGTGATACTGCATGTGTCCCACATTACTCTCTTTCCTTACAGGCTGCTTCAAGCTCACTTCACTTCCAGAAGAGATGATTGGCAAATTATTTTCCATGTGATACTGAATAAGATGGGCTACACTGTCAAATACGTGGTCTTTGGTTCTCACCTAATAAAAGAAGCAAAATAACATATTTATGGTTAAATGGTGCTTATAATTGGTTGAGCATGAGCCAAGCGCACTAAAGTCAAAAGGCATTGAAGCCACTTAACTCACTGGATTGGGATCATTAGGCTGTAGACAGCAATTCAGACTTATCCTGTGGCCTACTGTTAGCTGATGTGCAGAGCAGAGGACCAAGTTAAAGAGACTGTATGTAGAACTGGGCTGATTCTGCTAAGGGGTTTTTTTTTCTGCACAAGAGAGATATTTTTCCCTAAATCCCACTGAGGATTACTTTTCTGATTTACTGTCTCCTCTGAGAGATATCGCTCAAGAACACGTTTCTAGCCCTAAGCAGAAGCAGGCAGAATTGAAGTGACAACAAACCAGCCCTACCTCTTCTGTATCTAGAAGTGTGTTACTAATCAAAGTATTTATTTCATGTTAGGGTTATTCTTCTAGCAGTATAATGATGATTCAAAGGATGCATTAAGTGTATACATTAATTATCAGTACTTAGACTAACAGCAATATTTAAGTACATCACTTCTATTCCCATGGCACTTTGATGCTTTATATTTCTTAAATTGAACTTTCAAACCTGCTGAGGTCATTGACTGAATTTAAATTAACCTGGATGGAATCAAATCAGTTCCACTTCTCAGAAGGCACCCATGCTTTTTGACTGAAATAACTGAGCAGCCCTGAAATTTCAGGGTATGAAATGTTCATACCTTGCCCTCTGGGTCCACCAAGAGTAGATGCTTTGCTTGCCCTCCCTGAAGTCCACTGAGGACATACTGACCAGGTGACGTTGTGCTCTCACGCACCAGAAAATCCCCATCATTGACTAGGAGGCTCTCTGCTGCTTTCCTGTTTAATTTGCCATGGTAACAATCTTCATTCTTTAGCTGTTGCTTTAGTTGTGACAGAACACAGAGACCAGCTGTGTTGCTTGTGGCACTCTGCTGAACAGCTTCTGGTAACTCTGGAATTAAACGAAATGAAATATATGGGACATTTCACCTAGGATTTCGACCTAGAAGGATGCAAGACAGTATTTTTTTTATAGCTTTTAAAAAATTCAAATGGTTCAGTCTTGAAGCTGTGATCAAACCAGCCCTACAGACTGTAATGATATGCACACATGAATGCTCACAGCACTCCAGTGCATTAGGTAAAATTATCACACTATCTCCTCCCATACCTTAGAATGGGAAAGTCTTGGGTCGCTAGGCAACGGGTATTGGAAACAGGAATTTCTCTGATGTTTTACTGTTTTGAGTTTGTGTTTCTTTTGTTGTATTAAAATTAAAATCTTCCTTGTTAAAACAAGATTTTCATTGGGGTTTAGCCACTTTTTTTAAAAAAAAAAAAAAAATCTAAGTTTTCCCTTCTTCCTTAACAAGCTCTGAAGAGATTGTCATAGATCATTGGGAGAGTCATGTTGGGTGGCTCCAGCTATGTGCAGGAATGTAAGACAACATGGCCAACGTAGCCAGAAGGGAAGGATTACAGCATGATGCATCTGCTGTGAAAAAATGAACAATTACTGAATGTACTAACAAAACTGGGTGGTTTGGGATACAGCCAGTCAGACTGTAAATGATTCACAGGCAGGATTCTTCTAAGGAAAATAAAAGGATACCACTTCTTCAATGGAATTGTGCAACCTAAGGGTCCTCAGGATATATCCAGTTCCTTTCAGAGCATAGTACAGCCCCGGGTTAAAAATGTCACAATGGTCACAGATTTCCTTTCCTGTAGTTCTGGCTGGCCCTTTGCCCACTTTCCTGTGCAGAGTCAACTTTGATAGAGAAAACACTTGATGGGAAACTGTAAAAGGCAAAGCTAATAAAGTTTTTTTTCAATAATGAGGACAATCAGTAGCAACTATGTAGTCATTTAATGGATATCCACCACTTGGGGCCTGTAAATCAAGATTTGGATATCCACCACTTGGGGTCTGTAAATTGAAACTTAAATTGACATACATTTAAGAGATACTACTGATTTAGTTTGATTTAGAAATTACTGGATGAGATTCAGTGGTCATTTATGCAAGAATTGAGAAAAGATGATCATAATGAGCCCCCCACTTTGGCCTTGCATTCTACTGCCTGTGAAGCAGAGGCACCTGAGGCCACTTCCACCTTACAGTGGTTAAGATCTTGAACATAAAGGAGAACCATCTTCCCTGAGGTATGGTACAGTCCCAAGCTTTCACACAATCTTAAAGGCGTCTTATATTACCTGTGAACACTATTTATTGTCATCAACCAACTACAGAAGAGAAAAAGTTACTTTGCTTGCTTACCATCACTACTTTTACTCTTTAATTACCTTAACCTTGAATTTAACAAATAAACAAAATACACATACACAAAAAAAAAAAGGAAGGATCTCTTCCCCCCATCTTTTCTGTCTTTCCCCATGCGCACAGATAACAAGATCCCTCCTATGGAAGCTTAGAAGGATAAGGTATTGCAATGGGAACGTACTAGCCTGATGCAGTGGGCTCCCATGGATCTGTGCTGTTGCTGTACCACGGGCTGTACAGACTGTGGACTGCAGAGTCTGTGTGTTGATGTAACATGGATCATCAAAAAGATCTGTTTTGTAGGCAGGCTTCAATAATGTTGCCTCCTTTCTTGTCTTCTGTGATCTTTCACCACAATTACCTGCAATTAGTATATAGTATGTACAGGCTTCCTTTTTTTATTTTTTAAAACTGAAGTTAAAATAATTGTAAAAGCTGAAATAGGAGCATTGTTGTTCTTATATATACCACTGAAGTCATTCAGAAGGAAAAGAAAAATTGGCAGATGGACTCATTTTTCCTTATGGCTAGAAGGCACAAGTTGCACTATGTAAAATAAGTTGTAATCCAGTTTTCAAAAGTGTTCTGCACTGGTTCAGTACTGCTTCAATCAGTGTCAGCAGAAAACCCCCCACTGATTGAAAGGAAATTAGTACATACGACCATACAGAGACACAAGCCGTATATGTAGTTTCTTGCAAAACCCTTTCCTTCCCCTCTGCACCACAAAAAAACCTTGTGGGAAGCTGAACAATTCTCTCGCTATTCTGGTGGAGCAGGGAAGATGGAGGTGGTTGGCACTTTTTGGCTCTGCCTGGAGAGCCAAAGCCATATCTGTCGGGTTAGGATCCAAGCCTAGGACCAGGCTAACAGAATGCCCCTGCAGGGTATGAAAATAATAGCACTTCAGTTAGCCAAATAGCGCGCATGTTTTTCCTCTTTAGCAAATGTTTTATTCATAGATCTATTCATTCATTCTTATTTAGTAACCATCTTTTTGGAGAAACCATTCTATTCTCCTCTCCTTCAATCAGAAATAACACAAGAAACAACCATCCCCTGCAGACAGTGCAATGGATCACTTTAGAGCGGTGCAGGTGGGAATTGAAAAGGACCTCATTGTGCAGCGAAAGAAAGAGATGAACTGAGAAAATATGCTCTAGGCATCAGCTGTGGCACGGGAAGCCCAGAAAGAGATGGAGGCTGGTGGTCTCTGGGGTCCCAGAGAGCAGGTTTTGCTAAAGGCAAATTGTCTCAGCACAAAGCCGCCCAAGGCAGAGGAAGGGTACAGCCACACTGAGAAGCCTGTGACGCTGGAACCAAGAGCACGGGCTCTGTTGGAACAACCACCCGATGCTGATAGTTTGGGTCTCACCAAGCATTTGTAGGGTGAAGGGGTATTTTCAGACATTGATAAGCATCAAAGCATCTTCCTTTTTCAAAGGGCATGAAAGGGAATAAACCAGCAAAGACTATGAAAGAGAATAAAAAAACCAAAGAGCTACTGTACAGTATGTATCATGACAAGTAAAATGATTAAGTCTGCCAGCAGACTTGAAGATAGATTAGTGGCCTTTAGAAAAGCTGTAAGGTTTTTTTGTCCACCCTTCATCTAGGGAAATCGACACAGTAAGTAGAACACTTTTCACAATTGTATCAAAAGCAGAGGGACAGCTCTACCAAGCAGCCTGTCTTGGATAATTCTGCCTATGCATGAGAAAGAAAACAGAGTACATACCCACATTTTTTTTTTCTTCTGGGCAATTTTCATATACATTGATGAATGTCGGGCTGCCCATCTGCAGAAAAATTGTGAAAACAGTCACATAAAATAGTCCCTTAGAAACCTCAAGTAACTTCAGAGCATCCATGCACAATTTGGGGATTCAAATACAGGTAACTAAATGTATCTTCTCCACCAAAAAACTCCTATCTCCTGAAATAATAATTCATGCTGATACTCTTCTTGCTACAAGGTGTCATGTCTGGACATACTCCAACCCCAACAAAGACTGTTAACTGCCCCTAGGTTCAGATTTTCTTATGTTACTGGCAATAAAAGCAAGGAGAAATAACTAGACATCATGGCTTGAAAGCGAAACGGTCACCCAGTTTTGTGAGCACCACTAGGAAGTCATCGGAACTGAAAGGAGAAAGCAGAAGTAACATCCCCACAGAAAAAAAAAGGCACTTGTTTTTACATGCATCAGGATAACTCCTTGCAAGCTTTGAATGCAAACTCAGGATATAGCCAAACAGAGACCGGCTGGGGAGGCGCAGCTCACCAGGCCCATAGACAAGGTGTGGAGATGGTTGAGGTTAACAAAGCTAAAAATGGCAGTAGTGCAGGAACTTGGGAGCAGTTGCCACCAGACACAAATAACACTTGGGAACAGCAACATTTTAGACAGCACCAACTGGGTTCCAGCAGGCACGTCTGAGTGTGCTCCCTCTGACAAAGACGTGGTGCCTACTTCCCTGAGTGGGGAAATACTGATGTTTCCAAGGACTTCCGAGCACGCTTTAAAGTCTGCACAGTCTGCCTGAACTCATCTGTTTTACTCCCTGTTCTTTATTCCCCACTATCCCAGAAAAAAAAGCCAGAGATACATGCATCTTTAGCTGCTGTGGCTGATTTAACAGAGCCTGTTGAAACATTCCAAGGGTAACTAATGTTGTATATACATTGCAAAGAGTTAATGTTATATGCATAGGCTGTAGAGCATAATGGACAGGATGAAATATTTATCAGATCACAGAATCGGGAGCTAGGAGGTCCCAGATTTTGCAGATGTTCTCTCAGACAAGCCATTTAAATCTGTATCTATTTTCTTCTCACAGCTAACGAGCAAACAAGGGAATATTACTTCGTCTCCTAAAAATACTCTAAGGACAAACCAGTTAATATTCAAAAAGTGCTTTGGGATTCAATTATGTATTAAGCATCATTAAATCCAGCCTAAAAACCCCTTTCCTGGGATAATCAAGACCTGGTTCTGATGCTAATGCCATCCTTTATACCACAGCAAAACTGGTTTATTCATTCCTATAACAGGCAGCAAATAGTTATCCCAGAAGATGATGTACTTACCGAGCAGTACTGCTTTTTGCACTGTGTAAGACAGTTAGCCCTTTGGTCTGTTTGCACTTTCATTCGCATGTCTAACACTCCACCGGTGGGAGGCTCTTTCCCTGGAATTTCATTGTAATATTCATGATCCTCCTTCTCCTGTGAATTCCCAGTTGATCCATTAGCATTTGCTGCCTCACTGAAAAAAAAAAATGGGAGAAAAAAAGTGCAACTGATGAAATCAACTGCTTTCCAATGTAGGCAAACATCCTCACTGTTTGCAAATCGCCTGATACACAGATTAGCCATATGGAGGCTGTAAAGGGCTTTGGGCCTGAACTTTCAGAGCTTTTTTCCTGTTACTTCTTCCTGAATTAAAAATAGAGTCATCACAGCTTGGGGTGTGATGACACAGCTTGGGGAGGGACGGTCATTTTCTTAGCAGTGGGCAGCCCACAGCCCTTTTCTTTGACTTGAAAATGAGAGCTACCTACTGAAGCTTTAAGACAAGAGTGCCAGTGCATCACTGTTCATTAAGGTGTCCAAAATGTAGACCATAAAACCGATTGCTCCAGTTTCTTGTCTCAGCTGTGTAAATTGCTGGGTGGTAGTGACTTAACAAGAAAACCTCATGGCATTCATTTAGACAAGCCTGCAACTGTTTTAGAAAATCAAATATTGTTACAAAAGAAAAGAAATAAAGCTTTGCTGAGTGGAATATTCCCTGATTTTAATAACAATAATCAATACAACTGCTCTGCTTCAGTTTGAAGAAAACACTGAATGACATGGAGAGCACCCAGTGTTTTTCTTGAGCTAAACCAGAATGATGATAGTTTAAATGTACAGCTGATACACTGCAAAACAACTAGGTGCTTCCTGTACTGTCTCCGGTCCCGAAATAAAAAGCTCATCTCAAATCTTACTTCCCTGTTTAACAAGAATATAATTGGATAAAAGGCCTCAAGCAGGAAAGAGATAAAGTTCAAGTAGTTGATTATGTGATATGCAGTGCAAGTATTTGATTATGTGATTCATAGTAGTTTGGAAGTGAGTGACTCATTCACACAGCAATATCCGACTTCTCTGCCCAAGGACCGTTCTCTGAGGCTGGCTGCGGGTTAGGCTCAAGGAGGGAATCTAATTAGCCTCTTCCATTTCTCCTTGCTCTGATTTACTTGTGGCATAACCTACCAGAGTTTCATAGGAACGGCTCTTCCACTGGTCATTGTCCCCAGGGAAAACAGACCAGTATTAGCAGAGGAATGGTAAGAACCACTATACACAATGAAATAAACATAAACTGGAGCTGGGGCTGCTATTATGTAATAAAACCAGTTCTGTTGCACTGCATCAGGCACTGTACCAGTGATGTTGCCTGCATAGTAACTCCTGGTGCTCAGGATGCAGTTAAGCAGCACTACAGTTTTACCTGCTCATGGGTAGCAGGTGATCAAGTCTGGCATAACAATAAAGACTGAGAAAAATAGGCACAGCTAACCTGTGAGGAGAGCCATAAATTAGAGCAAGAATCGTGTCACCAGTGCAATGGAAAAAGGATAATTGAAATGGGGAATTGAGGTCCAGAAATTAATCTAGTCCCGGTATTTTGAGCAATGTGCAGAGGACAGGGCTTCACACTTGAAAATGCCAAGCAGTGGCTGTGTTCATTTCGGTATACGAGGCTGATCAAGTGAAATCTGAGGTTGCTGCTGGGACATGAGCAGAACAGTAGAAAGGTGAATTACAATGGCTTTNGGGTCAGGACTGAACTCAGAATGCGCGTGTGTGTGTGTCTGTGTGCTGTAATTATGGAATTGGGACAGAATAATTTGAACATCTGTTCTGCTTACTTGCATGACTTAAGATAAGGCTGTTTAGCTAAGGAACAAAACTGCTAAATTCTGTGTTACGCACCTGTACAAATGTCACAGAAATCAATGGAGTTTACTGGAATAAGCTCATTTTAGTGTATTGTATTCTGTACATACAGAATATATTACAATTAGCATATGTCCAGAAAGCATATCCAAAGCATCTTATTTATGGATCACACTTTGGAGTATATTGTTTTCCTGAAAAGTCCTAAAGAGAAGGAAACTGCCAGTTAAGTTGACTGAGAATGTTCTGACCTTTCATTAGATGTAACCAGGCTAGATGGGTTCTTCAGGTACTGTTTGAACCGGAGCTCAAAAGCCTGCCCTATGGTGTTTATCACCTCCTGTGCCATCCCATTGGGACATTCCAGTATGTGGCATGCTGCAAAGAGACACCTTACTTTAATTAAGCAAACACACTTTATTCCAGAAAATAGACATACAAGCTTACAGCAGAAAAGCTGGGAATGAAGTTATGCTTTAGAACATTATACAGACTGAGATTTTTTTGATGTTTTAAGGAAATCACTCTAGGTATTTTTTTAATCATACTATAAACTTATAACTCAAGTCAATAAAACTTCTCCATTTATGCTTCCGGCATGGAGTGCCTTCCAGCAGCATACCCAGGAGCCTGGGTTAGATGAAGAGGCTGATTCACTACCGTTCGCTCATCTGGAAGCTGCTCCAGAGCAGGAGAGCTGCCCACCTTGCCAGGCTCTGCCCTCCCTCCCAAGACAAGGCAAGCCTGGGAAGGCTCCTACCCCTGGCTGGAACCAGCAGCTAGTACAGCTTTAGTCTGACTTGTAGATTCTCACTTCACTGCACAAAAAATAGGATGTTTAAAGCCACATCCTGTGTACCATCACTCATATTCATACAGTGTAGTCAAAATTATACAAAATACTAACCTGTTCAGTAGCTTTCTTATTTTAAAACTCAAACAATTCCTTGGTACAGATAAAGCAGATACATAAACATGTATAACTGCATGAAAGTTGTTTCCATACCTCTCTGATTAACAGGATCTTTTGCTACATATGCAACATAGTCTGTTGTATCCTATAGGAAAGAAGACAACACATGTCTTTAAAATTGTTACTATGAACAACCCTCCCATCACAGCAAAGCCACTGAGTCAAGAGATAAATATAGATATGTTTAGCTTTTAAAAGCACACTTCTTTCAGGAAAAGCAACTGCAGGTACTAGCAAAGTCAGGTAAGGGAAAGATCAGTGGCAGACTGGTGGCTATCAGTATAGTAATTGTCCTGGAACCTTTTTCTCAATGCAATAGACCATTTGTCATTCTTTGGGACTCAAACTCTGTTTTCAGTTCTAAACTCTGCAACAGGAGTAGAAACACAACTGGTGCTACACCAGGAGGTGAAGATGCTGTCTTCCACTACTCCCACAGAGCTCAAAGCCTCTCCTGTGTAATGTCTTAGGTCTGCATGACTACCAGTCACAGTTTTTAACTGGGGCAGTCCAGATCAGTGTCAGTGGAAGAAAAAACAGTGCTAATACAGAATATTCCAAATTTTCAGCATGAATATTGAGTTTTGAAGGCATCTTAGAGAAAAATCAATCTTTAAAATATTGTATAATACAATAGGTATCTGATCTCAATCGCTGCTGCCTGAATTTAGTCTTGCTACAGTCAGGTTAAATTACTCTGGATCTCAAGGCTGTTGCTGAGATCAGACAATCTCAGTATAATCAGTTGTCCATTTCAGATTCTCTTTGCAGCCAACATTCAAATAACCCTGATGTTTTCTAGTCAAACTGAAAAGGGAACTGGAATGGCAAAATTAACATTTCTAGTGATACTGCAAAAGCAAAGAGTCACTTGATAATTCAGTGGCACAGTAAAAATGGTGAGGTAATGAATAACATTCTTTTAATTATTAAAGATGCATTTTGTTATTTTGGATCTTTAAGGCGGGATGGGGAAAATGCAGTTCGCAGCTTAAAGGCATGGCTCTCTTGAGGGTAGATGCAATCAGCTGGCAGGAAACAAGGCCCCCATTTGCAATATGCACAAGAACAATCATTTAATAATTCACAATGAATGACACCAGAGGCAGGTCTTAGGGCCAGCAGAACTTGTCCTAGATAATGTTTTTAAATCTCCAAAGTTAGTATCATTAAAACAAAGCAAGCGAAATATTTCTTATGCATTTTGTGAACCCTCCTTTTCCTTTCAGGTTTTTCTTGAAGTTCATAAATATTTTAGGATATGTTTTAAAATAATTTAGGTCTAGAGAGCAACTAGAAACTCATTTAACTGGAGCAGTACCTGCAATTTTTATATCTTTGTAATGTTTACGTATATGCATGGATGGCTTTTCTTTAAGATAAGCCAGAAGAGGCTTTTTATTCTGGGGTAGAATATTGTGAGTCCTTAACAGTGCAGAACAACACTGAACTGCAATTAGGCCCTGGACATAGGGGCACATAGAAAGGCTGTGGAAACTGTCTCCCATTTAAATGTAAAGGGAGTTTTGGAAAAGTTACCTGAACAAGCTGCCAAAGTCACCCCTTAAGTGAAGTGCCACTAGATTTATAGTTACCACTGCTGAGCAAGATCTCCATTTTACATACTCTCCCAGTAAGAAAAGCGTCTCCAGCTGCACCGCCAAACTCATTTCCTGCAGGACATCTGTATGGAAACACATCTCTTGGTGGTCCTGCCATTAAGCACTGACAAAATCCAGCCCTGTGCAGCCTATGAGACCTGATGGGATCCCTGTACAACACCAGTGCAGGATAATAATATAAAAAAAAACCCACAACAACCTAAAAATGTAGACAACCCTTGGAGAATTACTCATCCAACCTGCTGAGCAAAGGGCTGGAAAATTATCCCTGAATTTTCCAAACTGGAAGTGTTGAATAAATACAAACTAGACAGCCAGCATCTAGGACATGGTCCATACTTCAAAATCAAGTCAGTGTAAGGACATATTTAAACTGTTTATCAAGAAAACTGTCATTTGGAAATGCCGCATGTAATGCTCAGCACAACAGCACTTGGAGCTACCTGGAAACCTGCAATAGGAAGGGTGGGCAAAGCCTAAGGACTGTATTGTACAGCATGGTGTACTGAGATAGCACAGGCATCTAGAGGTGAAATTTGAACTTCTTAGATTCTCAAAAATCCCTTGAGTTTTAAATGGTATCTTCATAGCATTCTGGCACCAGGCCTGTACTGTACCCCCTCTTCTGGGTGCAGGACTGAGAACACAGAGCCTGCACATATGCTCATTCCCCACCTCCCAGCCCAGCTCCAGAAAGCTCCACTTCTCAGGCAGCTTGGGCAGCATGTCCCTGTGCTGAGCAGAGTTGGGATCCTTACATCACCCACATGGGCCTCCAGAGAAGATCCATCAGCCACACAAGGCCAGTTCCCAGCTATTTTCCCTTGCGTGCTCCTAAATCCAAAGAGGCAGATCTGTCATTTTCCAGTCAAAGCTGGATCTAGCTTCCGCCCCAGTGTTATCAAGAGCATGACCCAGAGCCTTCCTTTTCTCTGTTTCATAACACAAGGACAGGGAGACATTTAACAGAAGTGAAGGGCAGAAAATTCAAAACTGATTAAAAAGAAAATACTGGTTTTGTACCACATGGAGTGTGAAATTCAGAATGCTGACAGGGCAAGGCTCCTTTAGATTCAAAGGCAGAATAGGGCATCTTGAGGGATGACAAATTCCCTGTTTACAAGGAGTTTGGAAGAAGATAAAAATCCATCTTGCTTGAAAACATCAGTGACTTCATGACTGTGATACAAGGAGAAAAACCAGTATCTGCAGGAATAAGGTTATGCTGCATCTGTTTCATAGGAGCTGTGTGACTCAATCTAAAAATGTAGAGGTGCCAGTGGTAACAGCTTTTGTGGCAGGTATTGGATCACAGGGACCAAAGAATTGATACAGTTCCTATGTTCGTGTGGTCTCATTCTCCAACCCCCGAGTCTAAGGGGTTTTGAATGAACTGAGCCTCATTGATGGGCAACAGGAAAATTAAATATGTATATATATCTATCAAAGATCCACTGAGTCTCTATTCAATGTCTCCTTTCCAGTCTCAGTCCCTCAGTCTTCTTGTATTACTGGTCACGATCCAGAAGTGCAGCGCAGCCTGTTAGTGCTTGTGGATAGAAAGAGATGAAGCAAAGTATTGCAGGTACTTTTATTCTCATAATAATTTCATTATACCTGCGGAAGTATGTTTTATAAATCAATACTTACTGGGTCACCTCCAGAAGCAAATGAGATTGACTGCATGTGATGGTTGGCAATAATCTGAAAAGCATGACAAACCAGTTCAACATGCTTATCTGCTACAGATTTAAAAAACAACAGAGCATATAAGTTCATAGAGCAAGCAACTAAGTTCATGACAACCCATCCATTAATCCATGCACGTGTCATTTGTGAAGGAAGGAGATAAACATTGGAAGATTTCTGACGCTATCTATTCACGTTTAGTAATGGCCAGATCCCTGAGTAATATTCCTTAAAGGGTTTCAGAATGAATTTAGCCAACAACTTCTTCTAATCTGGTCAGCATGAAGCTAAAAGAAGCTTTGAAAGGGCAATAAGCGTGAATTGTTTCCAAAGTCTTTGGTATTAATTAATTATAAAATTACCAACCATTTTATTTAAATTCCTGCTCTATATAACATTGGTTTTACAGGCAGGCCCCACCAATAACTCTGACCATATTCTCTCTCAACACTACCATCAAGCCATTATCCAGTAGAAACTTCACAAGCATCAACTTCTTCTGGTTTCCAACACTACCTCATCTCTGGAGACAAACATTTGTTTTAAAAACTGCACTATATTATGCAGGTGTCAACATAATGAAAAGTGGCGGCAGCACAAGGCTAGAATGAGTAGGATTTCCCATTTGCAAAGGTCTAGTAACAAATGACCTAGAAAGAATTTCCAGACAATGCCCCACATGCCCATGTACACAGTGACTGGGCACATCAATGCATGTGGAAGGAGATCTGTCCAGGCAGCTTTTAGTCCCATTACAAACGGGAACAGGTTAAAAGGGTTGAGCCCCCAAAGTTTCATCCACTGTAGGGTGGCCCTTTGCTCCAAACCTGGTGCCATAAACCACTTACCCCTCCTAGCACATAGGCCCAAGGGACAGGAGACCTCTGTGGTGCAGACAAACCACCAAGAACTGCCCGATGCTCAGCATGGCAGCAGCTTAGTGCAGTAATTCCTCAGAGCCAGTGAGCCAGAACTGCCTCCCTGATGTTCCCCTGTTCCAGCTTGGAGCTGCTGGTCTCATACAAGATCAAGCTGGGAGCTGAAGCCAACTGCTGACAGAGGAATTAGGGGGGCAGGATGAAGCTCCTCATCACTTCTGCCAAGAAGGGAGCACGCCCCAAAGTCCAGAGCAGATCCACGCTCTCAGCAACACATCTCAGTGGAGCTCAGAGACTTTACATAGTATAACCGATTATGCACATATATTATCCAGCTGTAAAATAGCTTTGAGTAACAGCAAAGCCAAGCTCTGACTCATTATTTGTATCATTTTCTTCCCCTAGAACTTGTCAAAAACTCCAGTTGGGATTAATGCCTTGTTTATTACGCACTGTACAGGCTGACACACACACAGAGAAAGTTTGCCAAGTGCTTAAGGATCCCTCCCCATGGAAGGCATCATCATAAACAAAAAGGTTGTGTGCTGCACGTCCAATCCCTCTGAGTTATACTCATTTTTAACTTCAGAGGCATCATGTAATTCAGCGGTACTGGGCATGCACAAGATGACTAAAGGCTGCTGCTTTCCCTTCGAAATGCCTAGCCTTTGCTTCAGAAGCCAGGAACAGAGGAGAACACGGTAGCACGGAGAAAAGGACACTGATTCATACGTATCCTACCTGCTGCGTGTCAACATTAATCAAAGTGAGGCTGCTTGTTGAAATGGTCAGCTTTATATTCAAGCCAGAAAACTGAAGGTTGCTTTTGCCAAGTACTGAAGACAGAAACTTCACTGGAGGCTTTGAGCAAAGAAACAAAAGAAAGAGGCTGTCAGCTGAGTCCATCAGGGACAGAAATATATCAAAGTCAAGTAGATTTTATGATATCTTATTGAGAATTTCAATGAGGCAAGGATAATGGCTTGATCACATGCAAATAGATCTAACAAATATCAGCTCTGAATACTCGTAGGCATGGGTTTTATGTGAATAATGGGGAAAAAAGTTTTAAACCACAATTCCAGTGAGCTAAATGTTATAGCTGGGTCAGTAATTCAGAATGCAGTGTCCCTGCTGAACTCTGCTTTGTTTCCTAGATATGAAGCATTCCTGAGCAAGTCAAGAAATTTTCTCATGTATTTGTCTCTCAAGAGCACGTTCATTCCTCCCAAGCCCCACAGTTACAGAAGGGAATCAGTAACTTCCACTGGACATAACCCAACAGCAGCCACTGACTTTGCCCTTCACTGCATCCCAGTTATTAAATAAGTTATCAACCCATTAGACACTGCCATTTTAGTTGTCTTCGGTTTGGGTTTTTTTGAGATAAACAACAACCAGGCAATCCTCCAGTGAAGGAGCTCCTTTTTGCTATCAAAAGGTCTCCTCTATTTTACCAGCTAGAGCCTAAAATGTGAAAAGTGCTGCAAAGGCTGCAAGGAGCAGGAACTCCGGGAATGCCTTTAACGCTGAAGAAAAAGTGTGGCACAACCTCAGCCTCAAAACAAGCAGGCCAAGCACCCTGCTACAAACGCTCTTTCAAGTTACACTGAGTTCAGGTGGATGAACGCTCACTAATGCCAGCATGGACTGAAGCCTGTTGCACATCCAGCCTATCAAAAAGCAGATATAGGAAATTAATCATTCAGCTAAAACAGTATTTACCTTTCGCTTTTTTATAGCTCCGTTTGTACCTGATACAGCTTCACACAGACGGCTTATTGCTTCCCTGCAAATAGAAGAACAGAGCACACACAGTTGGATCATTTCACATGCATCATCTGTAACAGAGCCAGCAAACCTGCAATTTATTGTTATTGTCCCACTTATAAGCTCTTAAATCTTCTGGAAGGTCTTCTACAGTTGTTTTTCTTTCTTCTTTCCTCCCACTGTTAAAAAAGCCAAACCTATTTAACAATGATTCAGTAGCCTGGTTTGCATTGATTACTTTTCTTCATAGAAGACATCAATTTCACCTAATGAAAATTTGTTTCTTAAAAACTAAAAAACCATCAGCTAAACACGAAAAACCCCAACCTAATGCCTGCAAATCCTTTTCCTCTATGTGGTTGGGAGGTCTCTTTCTTGGCAGGTAGGAAGCTATCCCTACCCTAATCCTTCTTATTTAGAGCAGCAGGGGTGTGCTGAGTGAGCTCAGCTGGGTGCCCTGACTGCCTTTCTGGTGATCAGGGAGGGAAAAAAAAAACCCCAACGTGTGTAATCAGCTTCTCCAGTTCTTTTTCATGTCTGAAGTCTCAGTCCATATCTTTCCATCTCTGGCAGGTATGTCCCAAACTAGACATCCTTTTCCAGCCAGCCCCTGTTCCCTACAGACGCCTCTTGGTTCGGGAAGCAGAAGGGTAAGGCGCAAAGCACTCACAGTGTTTATTGGTCTGTATCAAAGACAGCTAAATCACACTACTGTAACACAGTGGTGCACTGTGCCTATTTTCCGCACTTGAACAAAATAAATCCTGATAGAGGCTGAGGCAGGTGGTTGCTTTGGACATACAGCACAGCGCTCGGCTGCCGTCATCGAGGTTAGCACAGCAGCTGGAAAAAAACCCTTTTACAGGCAGCCACAGGCTTTCCCTGGCTGGTACTCACCGTATGAAGTGAATAGGGAAATGGTGACTAGGAGGTGTTTAACACGTTTTCTTCACCTTGCCTGGATGTGCCAGTCTGAGCCACAGACCCCAATCTCTCCAGCTGTCCTGGACGTCTACTGTGGGGCTGACGGAGAGACCTGTGTCACTGTGCCCCGGTCACCCTCTCAGACATCGGCCCCATATTGGGCGATTTTATTTTGAGGCTGTAGCCTCAGCCTTTTCTCTCACAGCTTAATTCAGACTTTGGCTTTCAAGGGTTGGGATTCTGTTTTGTTCTTAAGGAAAAGAAAATTAGTTTCTTTAATCATTTGTTTATGTTATTAGATTATTATCCAAAGAGCTAATTAGGAAACAAGCTAGTTAGGAAAGTTTGCCTGTTTTCAGATTCTGCATTGTGCATGAAAAGAACACAGCACTGGGCTTCATTTCCTGAGAAAGTTTTGGCTCAGAAAGGCTAAAAAATACCATGAGACCACACAACAGTGCAAGGCAGCAGCCAGGTATGTCCCGTGAAGCAGATGTTCCCTGGTGAGGAGTACATTCCCCCCAGGACCCCGCATGTGCCCAGGGAGAAAACCATCCCACACGTAAAGCACATCCCACACGTGCAGCACCAGTGAGCTGCAGCATCGCTGCTGCCCCTGCTCAGTGCCCCACAGAGGTCGCTACGTTGGTGGGCTGTGTGTTTAAAGCATTGAAGATCAGTGATGCTACATCAAGTCCTCCTGTCAGAGAACATTCTGAGAAATTCAACCAGGAGACTGTCAAATGAACGGAGACCTCACCCATGGCAAAATAATAAAATGCAATTAATATGTTCTGAGTGAAAACAGCAGGGAAGAGGAGGAGCATCATCACTGGCTACAAAAGATGGGTCAGAAACACAGCCTTTTGAACACTGCCTTTTTGAAGCCTTTTAAAGCAAATGATTTCCCCCTATACAGCTGAAAATATGCTCTTGAAGTGAATTCCCAATATCCTTTTTGTGTAGCTCTTGTTTTATTTAGCTGTTACCAGTAAAAAGGCCAAAAATAAATAAAAAATAAATGGGAAAGGCATCCTGCATGATGATCTTGCAGATTCCAATAATCAGCTTCGAAAACGAGTGCTCATCTTCTCATTCAATATTAAAGGAAATTAAAATCAGAGCCAAGGCATTAAGGCTACCTACAGCCTTCAAGTCTACTTCTACCTATGAAGAAAACCAGATACAGGAAAATTGGAAAAACAGGGAAGTCATCTATTTTGGTGACAAATGAGTTCAGCCCATGCAGAATAAGGATTTGTTGGCAAAGCTGCCAGCAATAGGCCCCATTCTTGCACAAGCCAGTGTGGTCGCTGCCCGCTTCACTGTGCTCTGAAGCACTTGTCCAGCAAACGGGACCCAAGAAGCAGGGAAATAATTTCTACTTTATTGTTTCCATTACCTCTCTTCAGTAGGGGAAATCATTTGCTCACAGACATTTCTTGCTACATATCTCTATGTGGTTTTCCAGGAGATCTAACAAACCAGCTGAAATATCATGTGAAAGGTGTGATGACTGGGAACACCTTCCCACTACAACTGAACACATCTAGCATTCAGCCATTTCCACGAGGCAGGAGGGCCTGAACTAGAAACCGCACCATTTCTAGTGCACTAGGAAGGAAAGAAACTCTGGGTGCACCCATGATAAACTGAAATAGGATTTACTGTATCTCTGCCTTCTTCCTGGAAAATTGCAATCAATTCATTCTTAGAACCATTCATTGCCCATCACTTGCTCCAGCAGGTCTCTGCTTTTAGATCTGCTGGATAGCATATCCAGTAGATATGCTTTCCAGCAGATAGCACGTGCATAGCTCACGTGGTAAATTGCCTTGTTCCTGGATAGATGGGCAGCCTTACAGGTTCTAGCGTTTGCATGTCCATTTGAAATCTTCCAAATCTGAGGCAGTAGCAGAAAATGTGGCCTTGTTATTCCAGTCGTGTTTCTGCTTTTTCTTTCTTGCCTCCTTGTCATTCATTCCAGAGCAAAACACTTTAGGATGTTTGGGGTTTTTTTCCTTTTGAATCACCTTGAATGAGATAACTCCACTTGCATACTCTGCAGTGGTTGTTCTCGACCCTGGGAGCCACCAAATGAAATCAAGAGCGCTGTGAGGAATTTAAATAGTTCCTGTAGTTTAAGGGAAAAAAACCTTTCACCTTGACTCCTCGGGCACCTTCTGCCATTTGAAGCGGAATCACTGCATGGTCCTGCAGTGCCCACACGATTACGTAAGCTGATCAGTGTTTCACTGACAGAGTTTTCACTTTCCATAGTAGATGGAAGAGATTTGGGTCTGCTGTTTTTGCCATCCTAAGAAGTATTACTCCGAAGCACTTTAGCCCACTGGGCTGTCTCCAGCAGCAGAGCTACCACAGAGGCAGGGTCCCATCCATTCTGGGGGGAGTTCCCCAGAAGTTATTTTTCTGGGCACCAGGACACTGAGGATCAAGGCCGGTAGTTCCCTGAGGGCACTGCTGTGGGATCCAGGGAGTGGGATGGGGATGGGGAAGCAGGACCATTCCTCTTTGACTGGGAAACTGAAGCTCCTGAGCACACTGCTGTATGGAGCTCCCCTGTGGTACTGTCCTGGCTGAGACAGACTGAGCCAGGACAGTGCCACAGCCCCATGCCAGTGGCTACTGTGGGAGCTGGTGGCTCGAGGAATTTTTGGTTGCTCCTCGAAAGACCCAGTCCAGCTCCTCAGGGCACAGCTCCCTCTGCCTGCTGAGTAGGCAGCCAGCAACCAGGCCAGGCTGTGGCCATTGACAAGGGTTCAGCAAGCTCTGGGGCAGTATGCAGTGACAAGGACAGATCCATTTTTGGCATCCATCGGCCTTTAGACCAGCTCAGCTGTGCAGTCTACAGGTTTTCTCTAGGTCTGCGACCCTGGAGCGAAACCCACGGCTGACTCCTCCCCGCTCTTCCAGAACATCCAGGAGAGCAACGTGCTGTCAGTAACAGCCAGACACTTTGTTTATTGTTCCCTGAGTGAGAGTAGAAGAGAGATGGGCTGATGTAAGCGAGTAAGCATGCTGTTGAAGATTTGCTTTTAAGCATCTAGGGCTCAGCCTACACTGTCTAACAGAAAGTGATTGTGCTTCTCAACAAAGTTGAAATTAATCTTCCAAACAAAGTGAGCCTTCTTCCAGCAGCCCTCCCCAGCAGCACAGTTAGATGCCATTCGCTGCCCCACCATTTTCAAGTTTGCAAGTTAATGCCCTGATCAGAGATACAGAATCCTTCTTCCCACAAATGCCCAAACATAATGACTAATAATAAGTTTGATTTAATGGAAGCGGGAGATACATAAGAGGAAGAACTGAAGGGCTGGACAAGGAAAGCACACATCAGGGTCCAGCAAAGGCAGGACCTGTCATGGGACAAGGGCGACAGCCCAAACATGTCTTGTGCCAAGAACAGCAAGCACAGCACATTTAGAAGTGAATCTTCAAAAAAGCACAAAGCCTCTCAAGCAGAGGAACCCATTACCCTTGCTGTTATCTTGTGGTGTTACTCTTGTCAACTACATGGAATTTGGGATCATAAATTTCTGCAAAATGGGAGGGATGTCCTAAGGGCATGTGAGTTGGGTCACAGGCAGGCATGAGAGAGAGCTGGAAGAGAAAACTGCTGCAGCAAAATCTCCTCTGCAAACCTCCTTGCCACACAGCTGCAGAAGGTACAGAGCACCTCAGTGCCTGGCTGCACTGCGGGTACTCAGCCTGATGACCACAGGACATCTCAGGACCCTGTGGGCATTTGTAGTGCTGGAGAGGCTACTTCTGCCTCCCTTGACCTGTGCCTGGTAAGTGACTGAAAGTGCAAGTCCAGCAAGAAACGAGAGAATAAATTCTCCAAGGTCATCTCTTTTGACTCCTCACAGCACTTTGGCAAATACAAGTGTGTTGATCTTTCCAACGTTCACCTAAAGTAGGCAAATAATACCTAAATTTAAAGGTCAGGTATGAAGAATGCAAGTACACATAAAGCAAGGCAGGGAGCAGACATGAGAGACCTTTTCTATATAATTTTAAAACAGAAGATGCCTCTCTGTTCAGTGGAATATCATGGGAGTAAAAATATTTTTTACCCCCCATACAAATAAGAGAGCTGCTTAAAAAGGATCATTTCCACTAACTCCTTGGTCGGTGCGTTGTGTATGCCATCTATAAACTTACTCCCCTGGGAGAGCAACAGGGAAAAGATCAATGTTATCTTTGCTCCAGTCAGCTTGTAATTGATCGAACTTTAAAGTTTGCATGCAAGAGATCAGCACTTCAGCAGTTGGTTTGCAAACAGTTTAAGTTTTGGATTTCCCATGCACAAAAGAACGCACTAAGGCCAGCAGTGGCACGCTGTTTAGGTGATGGAATTATTTCCATTAAGATTTCACATAACTCTGGTTAACAAAACCTGGACTATTTGGGCCACAGCAAAGTTGGCAAGCTCTTGTCACGCAGTAATTCAGATCCCTTGTTTTCCAGACAAACGATCCAGAGCTCTGCTTGGTAAGGTTAGTGGCAGACATACTGCATGTCTTGCGGATGGGAGATAACCTGGCTCCTTGGCTGAGGCTGCTGAAGAGTACAGTGGCTTGGTCCGAATGTGCCAGGCTGACTGCTTTGGGCTAAGTGTGCTGCACGGCTCTTCTAGGCTGAGGGAAGTATATTTGTGTCTCAGGCACTTCTTTATAGATGCATGTGGGAACTGGGAGAGTGCATGCTTATGCAGATTGTAAATGTCAACAACCACTGGTTTGGCATATAAAACCAAACCAGGCAGCTTTCAAATGTGGCAACAGGCATTTAAGAACTCGAGTTTTTCAGTTTCTTCCTTTTAACTGATAAGTCTGGGAGACACTAGGTAGAAATATAATGCTTATCTTTTTGTGTTCCTTTCCTGTCTCTGGGATTTGATATGAACACTTGAGGAAGCAAAAGAGCATCTGTAAATCATCTGCCAGCAGGAAGGAAGAGTTAGGGAGGCACAGGAAGCCTCAACCACACTCCTGGCATCCTCAGCATGAGTTGTGCCAGAAAAACAGCTGAGAGGAGGAGGGAATGTGTCTAAGGCTGGGCCAAAATGCTCTACACCCACCCCTCCAAAAAGGCTTTGGGAGGTGCTGGGATGCTGGGTGGCTGCTGAAGCTGCCCAGCAGAACACTAGCCCTGGCTGCTGGATCACAAGTGCATCCCAGCAGTATGCAGCACTCTGAGCTCGAAAAAGGGTGCTTATTGAAAGCTCAAACACTCCTGCACTGACAGACTTACCAGAATAAAGGAAAAAGTAAAATCTGACTTCTCTGTTTCTGACAGGACATTTCAACAACCCTTTAGGTGTATATGTCAATAACCTACACCCAGCAACGGGCAGCCATCTGTGACAGAAGGTGCAAGCTTCATGAGAGCCCACAAAATATTTCCCATTTGACCCCCATTCAGCTGTATCTGAGAGCCAAATATCCATCTGCTTCTGCTTTGCAGCCTGGAAACTTCGGCCTGTGGTGTACTGGGAAATGGCCTGTTTCACACGTCTTCCTTGTGACTCCGGCTGTGGTGCAGATGGGGCCAAGCAACATGACCCATCTGGTAAAAGTTCATTAGGTGACCTTGCTTGCTTGAGAGACCCATGTGTGTCAGGTGTGAGAGCGTGGCAGAGGCTCATGAGCAGCCACAGCTTTACCCTGCACCCTGTGTGAGCTGTGCAGGCAGCACTAAGCCACATGCTGGCCTGGCTGCTACCAGCACCCAGCTAGCTGGGCATGTCTGCATGACTGGGGGTGGGGGGTGGGGGTGGTGTTCTCTGCACCCAGAACAAGAACTGGGAGAGAAATTAGTCCTGTGGATGAAACAATTCGTTTTCCAATGCAAACAGCCTATTCTAATGGCCGAGTCATTCAAATTATCCCTTGGGAAAAACCAAACCAAACATGCAAACTCCTGTTCAAAATTATCGCAGAGCCTGGCATGTACACTTGGCTCCATACAGAAACCAGTGCTCAGGCTCTTTCTTCTTGGGCTGGATTTCAGTGTGGTATCGCCTACCTGGTGACTTGCGTTCGTGTGCCAAAGTCCAGGGACCTCATTGACTGCAGCACTTCAATACAGCCCATGTACTAGGGAAAAGAGAGAGGGGGAGCTCTGTTAATATCTAGCAAACAGGTAAGGGGAGGATCAGAGAAGGAAGCAAATGTGATTTCAGTCCACTAAGTATATGCAGAACCACAGTCTAAATGGAAAATCAAATCAACCAGCCTAAAGCTGCTTCCTAAATAGATCATGTTTTACTGAAAAGTGTAGAGAAGAGCAATAAAGATACCAGCAGCTTCAACAGCATCACACAAAAAGGGGGGAAAAAAAAGGGTAAAGCACTCTGGGGACACAAAATCCTGAGCTGGGGGGGAATGCATGAAGGTAGGAGGGACATTTCCTGCGAGCAGGGAGGCTCTGGAAGCCCTACAGGACCAATGCACTCAGACCCCCCATGCAGGAGAGCTGGCTGTCCCTTCGGAGCAGCTGGAGGCATTACTAGGCAGGAGGAAAAACCACTGGCTCCATGCTGCTGCACGTCTGATGACAAATAACCTCTGCAGAAGATGAAGGAGGTAGAGTTGCAATTCCAGCTCATAGCAACAGCTCTTAAAAGCCTGCACTATTAGCTGACCTGCTTTAAATTAGAGGCTGACTCCCACACTTCTGTTGTTTGGGGCAGAGCTGGGGGCTTTTTCTATACTCATTTGGGATTTGCGTAGGACTAATTTTCAGAAACATCAAGAATGTGATGGCGTGTCAGTCCATAGACTCCTTTGATGCTCTATAGAAACCTAGAGAACATTTTCATCTCAATGAAGTGTGCTAGGCTAAGTCTATCCACTGAGTTTACCTCTCCCAAAACATATCTTACTAATTCCTTCCGCATTTCTGCTGATATCCATCTCTCTGCTGTCAAAGCACACTGACATCTCCATTTCATAAAGCTGGCATAGATCTGGGTCTCAGCTTGCATATCCCCCCCATCCACAACGAATTCTCCTGGAGGGAAAAGGGCTTTTGGGAGCATCCTGCAGTGCTCACACATTGCCCGTGGGCTTCTGCAGCAGCCTGCAGAAAGGCAAAGCCTCTGGGATGCAGCAGACAGCCTGGAAATCCCAGACAGGGTCATGCACACTCTGTCCTCTTATGCTGACTGGGCAGAAGAAGCACTGTCTGTCCAGAGAAAGGTGCTGTATTTACCTCCTTCAGTTTGCCCATGAATTGATTTTTCCACTGGGCCATTCAGAGAGGGGGTGGTTTATGTCTCTGATTCAGCTTTGGAGACTTTCAGAAATGAATGTGCGAGTTAAAGAGAGAACCTATGTGTGCAGTCAGACAGGGGTTCCACAACAACTGGATTACCCCTGTTTTGGTCTCCCTCCAGATAGCAATGCAGCCCTTGGGAGAACTCCAGAACTAGGTCAGAGCCCTGGAAGGACATCAATAAGTATCTGAATGGTTAGCAGAACTGCTTCCCTAATGAACATTTAATGACTATGTAAAGGACCTTGGCAGCTATCTTACTTGTTAGAGATATTCCTGCTTAACGGGAACAAAGCAAACACGGAAAATATGTTTTGAGCCTCAGCCTGTAGCACAGTAGAGACCTCTGATCCTACAGTATAAGGTCAAGCATCCTGCGAGCTGGTTGGTTGCTCCTCTATCCTTGAGAAAGGAAGATTTAGAGGAGTAGGTGAGTCATATGCTGATGAGTCCCCATTGCATCCTGAACAGATGCGTGGGAAGCTACTCTAAGCAAAGATGAAAAATCAATATTAGGTTTTTGCATAAGTGACCCTGAGTGAAGCTGAACTTATCAATGATTCACAAAAGACCTTTTTTTTTTTTTTCTCTTTAAAAGCCTGAGTAAGGAAGTGCATTAACATGGCACCTCACTGCATCTCTCATTTATTTTAGCTGCCATTGGTTATCTAAACCAGCACAGTTAGTGACGGCCAAACCTTTGCATCTCAGTAGGAGGGTACAGAGAACCCACAGAACCCTGGGCTGGGGAACTCTGTGGGACTGGGGCAGAGGAAGTCGGGGTCACAGAGGCCCATGAAGCACACAAAAGGACAATGGGATATCAGAAGCTCATTCAAGAAAACAAAAGAAATTCTCCAGGGAAGAAAAAAGAATTAATAAATAAACAAAGAAAGTATTAACCCTTCCACAGCCAGTCAGACAAGCAGTGGAGATAAGAGAAAGAGGAAAGCAGGAGACAAGTGCGATGCCTGTCTCAGAGACTTCTCCTGTGTCTGGACTCCAGTTCAGGTGGTGCTCCAGCTCCTCATCCTGTACACCCAAACAGCAGCTCCCACAAAAAGCAAGTGGGCTCATCTGGGGAGGCAGAGTCAAGGCCACCTCCCACTCCACCCAGGAGAGTCAGCCAAAGCAACCTGTAGCCCTGGCCCCAGCATGGCCACGGTGTGACAGGAGTGACCTGCCCCACAGGGAGCCCAAGCGACCTGCCAGGTGTTTTTCAAACACGGCAGTAATGGTGTCAAGGGTTCAAAGGTGGTGGTTCAAGGAAGGGGATTCATCTTCCGGACTCCCACAAAGAGAAGCACAGCTGAGCTGCTAAAGGGAAGCTGCGCACAGGCACAAGGGTCCTGTAACCAGTCCTGGGGAACAAGCACAGATACAACTGCAGAATCCAGGTACCTATGGAAAAATAAAATGCCAACATTGAAACAAGCAGAGTGCTAAAGACTTGGCATTACCAATGCAAACGTATGCTGAACCCACCGCAGAACAGACAGCTCTTGCCCAAACAAGCAACAGCTCTCAGGAGGGAGAGGAAAGACTCGCTCCCCCTGCGAGAAAGGGAACAGCTCCTCTAACAGTGCTGTGTGCAAGACTGTCCCATCTCCCCGTAAAGGACTGGGGAGGGCACCAGCACTAGGGACACTCCATCTCTTGGTGTTTGAATCCGAAGGGTGACCTGGGGCTGGTTGCCGTTCCCCCACACCACCAGGATGGGGAGGTGGGGGAGAGGAGGGCAGTTACTGGAGATGCACACATCTTTTCACATCTATTTACAGGAGATGATAGTGACTGCAAAGAGGATGAGGGACTGTGTGGGAGGAGATGTGAAGGCACTAGGTAGGGCCCATGTGAATAAGCTTTTCAGGCACCCTCTAATCCAGACCCACATCTCGATTCTTTCCCTGCCATAATGCAGTTAGTGGCTCCAGCCTGAATGACAGCCAGTGATTCACCCACAGGAATGATATGGGGAGCAGCGCAGAGCTCGTAATTAAACAACACAGCTGCAGCCTTGCAATTTTACCTATTAGCAGACATCAATTCATGCATAATGCCAAGAGCAGCTCCTACAGACCCCGCAGCCAACTAACAATGAATCCACAGGATGGGATTTGCTCACAGAGGCAGACAGGTAACATGCTGCCTCTAAACAGCCTCTGTCCAAACATATGTGAGATTAGGTTCAAATTTCCTAAAAACACAGGTAACACAGGTGCCTGGGCAGAAACCTGCCACCAGCAGCAGTGCTGTGTTCTCCTGGGCATGGCGGGAGCTGACTCCCACGGGAACATTCATTTCCCCAGCACTGATTTAGCAAAGTGCTTTTAAAGCGAGGGGGTTTTCCCTTCCTGAGCTTCCCACCACCCTTTCCTTGCAGACAAGGGCTGCCTGGGGTGGGTGCTGCCACCCTGGGAGCTGGGGCTCTGCCACCCTGGGCAGGTGCTGCAGAGCAGTGGGAGAGCTTGGCTTGACTTGCTTGAATGACACCTCTAGCTTGTGACTGGTCCAGCAAGGAGGACTGGGCAGAAGTAAGCAGCAGGCACCAGTGCATGACAAGAGGGTGACACTGGAATTATAAGGAAACAGACCTTTTCCTTTTATGCCAAGGAAAAACAACTTCTGCCTACGAAAGCTGGGATGCTGCCCTCCCTGTGGCTGGCTGTTGGGCTTGAGGACATGGTCTCATGAGTTGCAGCACCTGATTTGAGATTGCCCAGCTTTCATCATGTCAGTAAGCTCTAGCCTCCCTCCACAGACAATGCCAGGACCCAGCCAGGGATGCAGGGAAGGCGCAATGATTAGATCACTGTAGTTTTGGTGAGGAATTTTTCTCAACTCGTCCTTAGACACTACCTGGGGTGGCTTTGGGGCTGAAACGCCTCTTGTCCACTGAAAGCAGAGACTGCTACAGCTACCTTGGCAGCGGCACTGTGTTCCTGTCAGCTCACAGCTTGCACCACGTTGCTGACCAGCTTGGCTGCTCATCCTGTAACACACAGCAGCGTTTTACGAGGCTGGGGTTGATGCTACATAACACTGATAGCAGCCACCAGTCAGGCTGCTAATGAAGAGATTTGTCCTGCATTTGCACCCTGCAGTGTTTTAACCAGATCATTCCTCAGATTGAACCTCACCAGCTTCCTCCAGCAAGCACCAACCCCTTCCCAAGCTGAAAGCAAAGCCTGCTCAGCTGTAATCCCACGGGGAGCAGAGGGGCAAAGGCAGCCCACAGCAGCAGCCTGCACAGCCCCAGGCATGGGTACCTTCCAGAGAGTACAAAACCCCAGCAGAACAGGCTGGAAAGCACAGGTGCACCGCTGAAGGACAGTAAGCCCACAGAAACCCACTAGTGTTTATCAGCACCAGCCTAACTCTCACGTGCTGGCCTGTCCCAAAGGGGCAGCAGGCAATGGCTTTCCTTTATGAAGAAAGGCTTTTGCTAAAAAATTGAAGTTTTCCTGGGAAAGTCTGGCACTTTCATTCAAGGGCTTTCAATTTTTAAATAAACATTGAGAAAAAAACATGGGAAAAAGGTTGTAAATATAATTTTTTTATAAATATATATATAAAAACACACACACACATTTTCTTTTTCCTTTTAGTTTTGTGCTGAAAAGCCCCTTTCCACAGCTCTGTGCTCAGGCCAGGGCTCCAGGGCTCAAACTGCTGTGTTCCCATACCTGCGGTGGTGACAAGAGCAAACGGCCCAAAACCACTGGAAGAAGCGGTTACCCTGAGAGGCTCCTTGGAGGCAGTGGCAGCTGGGGAGAGGAAGAGCCCGTGGGTGCTGGGGGGCTGCCACACACCCTGTCCCCATGAGTCTGGCAGAGCAAGCACCACCCCAGCACCCTGCAGCCCTGGCTCAGAACTCCCAGCTGTGGCTCTGAAGCTGTGACTCACCAGAGCCCAGCTCCTTCCTGCGAGAGCCCCAGCTGCCTACACCTGCAGGCATTTCCCAGGGGCAACGCACAGCAGTTTCCCAGTGCAGGGTCAGGGTGCCATGCCAGGGGAGCAGTTGCAGCTGAAATACTACAATTATTTCCCTGCCCTGAGCATGGAAGAGAGGCTGGCAGCTGTCGGGGGCTTGCAAAGGGCTGCCCCAAACCCCCCTCCCACACAGGGAGGCTCCCCAAGCTGACCTGTCACACACTCTGTGGGCAAAAGCAGGACTGTGCAGGGGACCCGTGCCCACGTGCACTCTTTTGCTGAACTCCACATCGGCTGAACTCCTACTTTAGCAGCAGTCAAGCTCTTTGTACTCTAGAGCCAATTAAATATGTATAGCTGCACACGTATGCCAAACTGCTGGGAGAGCATCAACCTATATATTGATAAAAGTCCAATCTAACCATCCTTTATGAGAAAGGATGCTGCAAATAACCTGTACCACATTATTTCACTGTGATATTAATGTACTTTAAAAGTATCTGGCAATAGCATTTCCCTCACATATTTTAGTTAAACAGAACATTCATTTACTAATCTGAACGTCCTCTCTCAAAGACTCGAGTGTCATTGATTTAAGCTCAGCCACAGAGCCTTACTGCATGTTAGCTCCGGTAACACCATCCTGCTGCTCTGCACTGGTCTGAGGGGGCCGCTGGTGTGGGATTGTGCTCCTGCCAGCAACACCCCTTCAGACAGAGTCTCCACAGAATGTCCTGACATGCAGCAAGACCGGCAGGAACAACACACTGGAAACAAACCATGGGGAGTAGCAGGATCACGATGCCATCCCCAGCACAGGCCTTTCCATGGGGATGGCCAAAAGCGTAGTGCCTGGAGCTGCAGTGGTCCTTGCACTGTCACTGTAAGTCACAGCCTATGTGCTCTTCCATCTATTTTAGCAGCTGGCTGGTGTCAAAACCTCATCTGTTCATGTTAGCATTAGAATTAAAGTAAACATAGAAGGACACCTATCAGCACAATGGAATAACGTGCCCCCTCCCTCTGCCTGCTGCACCCTGGGAGAACATCCCAGGGCCTCCTGCAGCTCTGCTCACAGAGGCTGGGGCTGTGCTGGGACACTATCACCTTTCAGCCAACATCCCATCAAACTAGCTGGATGCCAGGAAGGAGGAAGGAATCTCCTACTTGGAGACAGGTGAACAAGGCTATTTCCCCTTGTTGTTCTCCTCCCCTCTGACTCGCCCACCCTCCTGCAGCAGGAAAGGGATCAATTGATTTTTCTTGACCTCGCACCTTTCTTCAGGCTCTCCTGCTTGCAAAACTTCACACAGAAGACACAAATTAAGCACAGCTTATGGTATTTTTACACCTGCTGGCACATTTTGATACCTCCTATACACCAAACTGAGAGCTTACACAGACACACACCCCCTACAGCCACCCCATGGCCTGCACTGACTCCCTCCACGCAAGCAGCGGGTGGCTTTTGCCTGGGAGTGCTTTGGCAGATGAAGCGTAAGCGCTAAAATGTGCCAGGTTAGAGGTTCAGAGCATAGAGGAGGAAGCAATAGGTAGCAAGTGGCAAGGTCTGGCCATGGAAATATATAGAAAGTCCAGAGAAAAAAAAGGAATTACAAAGCTCCCAAGTGTGGTAGGGTGGGGAGACCGAAAGCACTGAGCCCAGGAGGCATGATTGCCTCTTGGCCACTGACTGCTAATTAGAAGACAATACATACCGACCTGTCCACAACATAAAAAATACCCAGAAAGGCTATTTCGGGGTGTCTTCTGAAAGAGCAGGCAGTGATTCCTGTACATGTTCTTTACAAAGAACATCAGACACAGCTCTGTAGTATCCTGCCTGCTCATCGCCCAGAGGTGCTCCAGGCAGCAGCAGTGGCAGCAGCTCTCCCACGCCTTCCACATCAGACATGTCAGCAGCCTGGGCCAGCACGCACCTAGTGCCTGGGAGCTACTCTGCAAGGGGTGGGAAGCCCTTTTTGTGGGCCTCCTTCTCCCTCCAACCTGCAGTTCAGGCCAGAGCAACCCCTGTTTGGACTGCAGCTGCGCTCCCCAGAGAGTCTAAATATAGTCTTTTGGAATTGGATGTTGCATTACCTCTGGGAGCGGCTGTGGTGCTTTTAACTCCCTCAGTTCAACACCACAGCCCTTCACACATCAGGGAAGAGGAAATATATGGGAGAAGTCAGTGGTTTGGGGCATTGGCTCCAGGAACAGGGGCACAGAGGCCACCCAGCAGCCCCCTGCATGGTTTGCTTTGTCAGAGAATGTGAGAAGTACTCACCTGCACGCTGTAGGTCGTCCCCGGCTCCCCTACATTCTCACCGCTCTGCACCAGGGTCCTGTCCTGCCTACCTGCAGGAGCAGCCTCTTCAGCTCCCCACACAGGGCAGTCACCCGCCGGCTTTGGGATTAGAGCCAGCTTGTCCAGGTCGGGCTGTGGATAAGAGGCCGAGAGGCAGCTGATCTCAGGTGAGGTTGGGCTGCTTGGGATGGTAACGCACTCCGTGAGTTTAATTCTCGGCACCTCTTTTGTTCCCAGGCAGAAGCTTTTCAGGCCAGGCAAATTTGATGGGTTGGCAAGTTTAATGTTGGCCATCCGGGGGATCAACGTGCACAGAGTGGTGCAGGTGTCCTGCGGCCCCAAGGAGACATCTTCTGTCAGTAAATTAGGTGTTGAAGAATGGGGAGAGGAGGAAGAACCTTTGATATTTAAAGACTTATTTTGTGTACCTTCATCTAGGGATGTTATTGAATCATTCCTGAATCGGCTGTACTTAGCCCTGTGCAGCATTCCTGGATGTCTGAATAATCCTACATACAGGACGTGTCCACCGAGGCTCTGCTGGCTGCGTTCTCTCATAGCCTTGGCAGTGCTGTAATAGGATACTCCTGCATAAATCGGCTCTTGTAGATAAATTATATGGAAATCGAGCAAGTCAAACAATTTTAAAAGCAGAAACCTATTGGGTACTTTTGCTGACTCCCTCTTGAGTGGTTTATTTTCCTCAGTGGACGAGGCTTAAAACCGCACGGACATCTGGTATTTTGTAAGCAGCAACACAAGCAGCATACGGGAAAGCACATCAGTGGTAAAGCAGTTTAAGCTGAAGAGCCGCTATCCAAACATTCATTCCTGCCTCGAGCCAGGCACTAAATCCCGCCTAGCGCCGGCGACTCACAGTTGGATCATCGTTAACCGCGGAGTCCTGGCCGCAGCCAAAGCTGAAACACGTTTCGCACAAAGCGGAGAGAGATAGCTACCAGCTCAAGCACATTCTCGGACAGACACGAACCCCGTCAGGCGCCCAGCTCCCGGCGCTTCCATCTCCGCGCTGCGCCGCTCCCGCCCCGCGGTCAGGCGCCGGACCAGGATTGTAAGGATAACACGGAGCAGCGCCGGCAGCTCCCGGCGCCAGCCCCGCTAGTTCTCTCCGGGAAGTCAGTCCTTCAGCACCGTAACCCAGAAACAACTGGATGTTCCTCCGCCTCCGGCGTCGCTTCCCGCAGAGCCGCGGGGCAGCAGCTCCGCAGCCCGAGCCGCCCTCGCCGCGCCGGGGCCGGGACC
>VZTU01019384.1:1120-16026 GCA_013400835.1 Zapornia atra | reverse complement strand
ACCCCCCGCAACTCAGCCCCGGCCCCGGGGGCAAAAGCCCATCTCCCCTATCGCATGCGCCCCGGGAGCGAAAGAAGCCGCCCGGTTTATTCTGTTCCCGAGGAATACCTGGGCCTCCGGCAGAAGCTGCCTTGGCGCCGTGCGGGGTTCCGACGCCTCGGGCCGGGGGGCAGGAAGAGACCTGCAGCATCGCGGAGTAGGGCCAGGGGGAGAAAACTGCCACAGCGGCCTCGGTTCTCTCCGGTAGCTGAGGTCTCGTCTCTCACCGCATTTCCAATATTGAGTTCACCTTCCCTGCGCCCCCAAGGATCCTGGCCTCCTCTCTGCACTCCGTGCTGTAAAGCCGGGGGGTGCGGAGAAGCCATGCTACCCCCCTGCTCGGCCTGGAGCAGGAGGAGAAAGCCACCAGAAGAGACCTGGAGTGAGAGGGACAGCTCAACACAACCATTGCTGGGTTTTTCTCATGTATAAGAACTGGTATCGATCCTAAAAGATGAAATAGTTGCTACAGGAAAGTAGGGAAAAAGCCCTGGTCCAGACTCTGTGTCTCAAAGAGGCAGCAGCTGCTCTGGAATCAGCCCTTTCCAGGGAGGATGGCTCAGGCTGCTCGCAAAAAATCAAACCCAAAGGCAAAACCTGGACCAGCCGCTTATTCGAAGGAGTGACTAATTTCTCATGAAGCTTTAATGATGGCTTTGAGCACAAAAGGATAGAAAACATTCTGAAGTGATTAGCAGCACACCTCCATTTTGATGCCATGCGAGAGCACTCAGCATGGCTGGAAGAAACCACCGGAGCAGAGAGCCCATGGTGCCCTTACTGGTGAGGAGGAAGACTGGAGGGAGTGTTCGCTGTGCTCACTGAAGAGGGGACAATGAGGACCAGTGTTCAGGGAAGTGCACAGGCCCCAGGCTCCTGTCTCCAGAGTCCTCCCACATTTCTCTTTTTACTGCCATGAAAAAAACTGCAACCAGACAAACCAAATTCCCTTTTCCTGTGTGATCAGCCTTACCCTCCTTCCCACCTTTCCTCTGGGAGGCTTCCTGCCTTACAGCAGCCCCTCAGCATAGATGGCAGCACCATGAGAAGGTGGCATGATGACCAGGACAGTCCTCTGCGCTTTGGCTCAGGTAGAAACTACTTAGTAGCTGTGGGCTGACTCTGGCCTGTGCTGGTCCTCATCTCCTGAGCCTTCCTGACACTGCTCCTTCCTCAGGAGGCAATCTGAGCCTTCCTTATCTGTGTGAGAAAAGGGTCCCTGCTGGCCGCACAGGAGAGGCAATCCCCACTGTGTTCTCCTGCAGCTAACAGAGAGCTGACTGCAGGGTTGATGGGACTGGCTTCCAACCTGTGTGGGGAAAGGGTATGTTTTCAAGAAAAAGAAACAATAATGCAAGAACCTGTCCTTCACTAATTGCCCAAGAGCCGTGTCTCAAACCCTGTATGGCATCAGCACCTGCTGCCCCATGGCCAAAGCACTGTTGCCCTCCCTGGATGCCAGGGGGGTTCATGGGGACATCCCTAGTGGGGTGAGGGAGCCTAATACGTTATCCAGCACTTCTCGGCTCCCAGACACCAGCAAGCGCAATTACAGTGTGGGAGGTGAAGAATAGCTGGTGTTTTACAGCAAGTTCCAGAGAAAAATGCAATTGTGACAAGCTGTTTTCAGCAGCAATCAAGAAATACAAGCTAGAGAGCAGAACCCAGCAAAGAGCAGCATTGTCCAAGGAATAGTAGCCGTTGTGGGGAGGGGGAGGAGGGAAAAGAAAAATGCCATGCCTTTATAAATTAAAAAGCTTTTTTCTCAAGGCTAAAAACAAAATTTCTGTTTAAGATACTGGGAAATCAACCTCTACCCAGGACGGAGAACAAAGCTCCTTTAAGCACTGGCGAAACTGAGCCTACAGCCTTGTGTGCTTCCTAAAAGGAGCCTGTGTTTCTTGCTCACAGCTCAAGTTCCTGGTTGCCTGCAGTGCTCAGGGCCTGGGCAACTGCTCCAGCTCACTGCCCACCCGCCTGCTGCTGCCCTGGGAAGACAGAGGGAAAAGTAATTTTGCCCCTCACATGGCTGCGCCATGCAGTTTCTCTCTGGCTGTGTGGAAATGTCCTTCCAATGCACCATTATGAGCTGAAACCTCCCTCAGTTCTCTTACCAACCTCCTCACACTCAAACCCTTCATCACTCCCTGTTTATAGCCCCAGGCTCTCAGCCTCAAATATGCTGCATGAAAAAATGCTGTGAGCAGCCCCCAGTCACATATCCAAAGGAAGAGGAACGTTGGCCGGTGTAAGCTGCAGCACCACTACATGGGGGCAGGAGCAAGCAGTTAACCAGCTACAACCACTTACAGCACCCCTCTGAAACAGCTGCAGAGAAGGAGGTGAATTAGCAGCAGCCATGTCTCCAGCATCATGGTGGGAAGCCTTTGCAGAAGAAAGGAGTGGTGCCAGCACGGAGCCCCTGAGCACCCTTGGAAGTGACCCCATTTCAGACGCAGGGCTGTGGCAGTGCAGCTCTAACAGGCAGTTCAGGCCCCTGGGTACCCTGTCGTTGCTGTGCAAGGGCCTGGGAAGGCAGATGCTGGGACAGATTCACATGGTGCTCACCGGCAGCGGGAGAGATAGAGACAAATTGAGGACCAGTTTATAAGACAGCAGTCAGCTCAGTCATCTCACACTGGGAGCATGTGTGGGCAGCACGAGGACTGGAGCTGTTGCTCACCTGAAAAGCAGTTGTACTCTTACAGGAGCCTGGAGGAAGATGGTACGTGCTTGTTACCACCAGCACAACAGAGCTCAGCATTTCTGGTAGGATGCAGGGCAAACAGGGTTGGTTTTTTTTCCCTGTATAAATAGCAACAGCAGAGTTAATTCATGCTAAGGTGCACCGAGCTGATTCGCCTGCCTTCCACATTGACATGCCTGGCTGACGCTGGCAGAAATCAGCAAAGTGTCACAGAATGGCAGGAAAACCCCATAACCAACAGCACAGTGACAGGTACCCCGGGAAGCCCTGGAGCTTGTGTACCTGCACTACCCAAAAGTCATGCACAGCCACTGTAGCATTTCAGTCAGGAGAAATTTGCTTTCCCACGTAATGAATCTGTGGTTTATCTCCTATATATTTCCTTTGCCTTGTTTTGAATGAGTTAAACCCAGGTGCGTTTGACAACTGCAGCCCACCTCCTTTCTTCAGGAGAGTCAGAGGTGGTTTGCACAGGCTGAGAACTCTTGCCTTTGAGGAGGACAGATGCACAGCAGCTACCATGTCCCTTGATACAAAAGGGGAGTCAGAGATTAGACTACCGCTGCTTTTCTCCTGTTCTAGCTCTGAAGGACCCAACAGTGCTAATCCCAGAAAACATGTTCTGGGGTGACTTACAGACAAGTTGCAGTTTTCCTTCTCAGGCACCACGCTGTGTTTTGCTCAGCACAGTTTAATCATTCACAGCATCATTGCTGTGTCTAAAACCACAGCTACAAGGCAGCAGAACCACCCTGGCACAGGACAGCAGAAGGCAGGGTTGCTCCCCTGCTCCATGCAGCTGAGATGCGAGTGCAAGGACCCAGCATGGTACACAACAGCACTTCAGGGGACATGCTTCATGCCCTTCCTTTTCACCTCCTCTTCACCTGGCAACACCACCACCTCCTTCAGACACTGCTGGGCTTTGCCTTTTCCACCAGGACAGCCCCAAAAGACACTAGCTGGAGACTCTTGTGCAAGGACGCAAAATTCAGAGCCAGAATGTTGTTCAACAGCCAGCACAAAGCCAGTCCTTGCAGCTCTGAGGGAAAGCAAAGATAAACCCCACATACCCCAGGCTGCTGACAGCCCTTGAGGGGAGAGCTGAACATGGGAGGAGAGCAGTGTTGGACACGCATGGCACAGCTGTGCATTCTGCTAGGGGGACGATGCCAGCCTCTGCAGAGTCAAGGACATGCTGAACACATCAGAGCTGCTGCAAGCCATCAGAAACCCATATGCTGCCCTGACCACTGCTTTCTGAAAGAACAGCCCAAAGATGTGTTTAGCTAGACCACCTCAGCACTGCTTGCATAGAGGTCAAGTGGCCATAAGCAAAACCCAGCATCATCCCACGTCTGCTGCGCCACAAAGTGCTGAAAGCAACAGCAGATTAAGCATTGAGTGCCTAGCCCTGGCTTTGAGTGCAGCCCTGCAGCAGGAGAGATACAAGCTTCATCTCAGCAGAATTACCCACCACATGAATCAAGTTTCAGCAACAGCACCACAAAACTAGTCAGCTCAGAAGGAAGCTGAAAGCAGTCACGCTTTAATGGTATCAGAGGGCTTAGTATCCACGTGGTACCAGGCAGCAAACATCCTTTCCTGCCATTCAGATTCAAGCTGTATTGTTCTAGGGCACTCCACTAGCACACATTTGAAAAGATTAAACCCCACAACGTGGTTCCACTTCTCCCCATGTCTCCTTAGCTGTGCAGAGGAGACCCAAGGAAACACTGAAGGAAGTACTGTCAATCAGCACCTCCTGTTCCCATCCTTAGATGGTTGCCTTTAACTTGGTGTAGTAGATCATAAAGGAAACCATGACATCGGGCATTCCCAATTGCTTTGCCTTTGGTAAGTTGCCTTCTTCCTTTACAATCCTGCTCTTTAAAGGAAGGTTTTGCCAGAGCTTCTTCAGTTCTCGCTACCTGTGGCTCTTTTGCCAAACATCCTCACCTCCCCTGTGATCACCTCCTTCAGGCAGCCCGTGGCTGAAGCGGCACTTACCTTCTGCAACAGCAGCTAGCAAATCCCAGAGTTTGATACAGTATGCTGAACCCATCTGAAAACACACCCTTCCCTCAAGTGAAGTGTATCATAAAGAATTTAATGCTCTAAACATGTGTTCTCCTCACAACTTTTACTGCATTTATTTTTTAAATGTACAAAACCCCCACAAGTTTGGCATGTCACCACCCTGTTACCTTCTAACTTTGCAAGAAATGAGTAACTACTATCTAGCACAAAGCCTTATAGAAGCACAAAGGTATTTTGGATTTAGCGTGGACAAATTAACTGAACATGGCAGACAGGCGGGCTGCCTGCACGCCAGGTGCTACCACAGCCTCTGCAGTGTCCTAGGGGAACCTCAGTACCAGCAGTGCTGCCACATGGCTAGCCAACTGTGGGGAACGCAGGTCACTCACTCCCCTCTCCCATCTCTCTTTGTATTATCAGTGCTACATGATTACTAAGTTGTTCTTCACTCAGAGTGCTATCCTTGAAATACAACACAGAGATAGCTGGGTGGCTTCGACAGTGTCCAGATGGACACCCACACACATCCGCCTTGCAAGAGCTCACCGTGCATCAGGGGGAAACCAGAATCTGACAGCTACAAGCCTACCCAGGGCCTGGACCTGTTGCCAAAAAGTACATTCCAGCTGAGGTTTCCCTGCATTTTGGGCTGTTTTCTAACCCAAAGATGGCCTCAAAAGGTAAATAGTCTTCAGCTACATCACCTCCTCTGAGGGTTCTTGGGGTCTTTTTAAAGGACTATTGGATTTGAAAAAAATAAAAACCCTTATATGCATAGTGATGCTAAAAAACCTGAAAGCAAACCCAACAAGCAACCTTTATTGTATAAACAGTGTGATACCACTGACCAGGGGCTTTCTGTGTCTTACAGACCTATGAGTTCACAGGCTCCCAGCCCTGTCAGGATAAACCTGGTACCTGAGCGTTCAGGTAGCTCTCAGCGTGCAGGCACTACTACTGCTGCATCTATTTTTTCCTGTGGTGGTTGTTCTGTGTGGGCAGCAATGCAAAGCACCATGGAAAAGAAAATATCTAATAGAGGCAAAGAACTTTCCTCAGGGGCACTACAAAAGGGTTGGTGTTTTTTAGATGGTGAAGAAACAGAAGGGGATGGGGGAAGAAAATCCAGTTTGTAAGGCTTGGGGTAATTAATTTTCTTATCATTTCCATAGCACAAGCCACATGATGGCACCTATTTTTTGTGTTTTCCAAACTTTGTATCAGGTTAAGAAAATACAAGCAAAACCCCCCGATACGAGGAGTAACTGACAACAAAGTGGTAACACCTACAAAGTAAGGTTTCTAACAAACACTTTCAACAGGAGACAGGGGCAATAGCAGAATTGAAACATGAAGTAAAGGCACATAAATAGAAAATTCAAAATTACAGGATGAAGCTGTATCCGTTTTGAATTGCTACAAATATTCTCACTCCTGGGAGTTGCAAAACCAGTTACTGATACTGTTACTAGAGCTGCAGAAGCATGAGCAGGTACCAGTCAGTCACTGGAGAGCAGGGGACAACATGCTGAGAACTCCACGTTATTGTTCAAAGGTGACTTCATGCACCAGTCTAACAACTGAGGCAGGGCAAGGTAAATTAGCAGCATGCAAGAAATCCTTCTTTTTGGAGGTACCTGTGCTTACTCTTACTCACTTGCTCCTAAATAAGCATTTTATTTCTGTAATAAAGGTAATATTTCTGTAATAAAGGTTTCTGAGACACTATTTTTCTGGGCATCACTGGGATGGTGGCCATCAGGAACGGGATTCTATAATGTGAAGAATCCTCTGCTAATCCTGCTCCTCTCTTCAGCCTCCCTGCCAGCGCCCATTCAGTCTAGGTGACCAGAGGGGCACAGCTCCCCTTGTCCAAGTGCCACCAGTGCCAGAGGGGAGGAGCCACCACAGACCTTCTCCACTGCCTGTAGTGCCAGGGCAGCATCTGCAAACAAGCTCAGAATAAAGAGTTGTGAACAAACACAGCACTGTAATAAAGCCAAAGTTTTCTACAATCATTTTATTAGTTATGGAAGAACCCCCACTAGTATTTACATAGTGCAAAAAAGCTGTTATTACTCCAAAAAGTACGGTAGACAGAACAATTATCCTTCATACAGCAAAAAAGAAACGGAACAAAACCCTTCATATTGTATTTCATAATGATTTTTCTACTGCTTTAACCTAAATATTACTATAAATTTTAAGACATTAAAGATTAAACAGCTTTCCTTGTTACAATCTATTTAAAAGTAAAATACACAAACTATTTATGAACATTTAGAAGGTGGGCTGTGCCAACTGGGTTTCTACTTTCAGTGTTACCATTCACTGGCGTGGAAGTTTTGGGTCAGACACTCACATTTGTCTGTGGCAAGGTGGGTAGACAACCCACCCGACTCATTTCTATGGCTTACTTCTGCTGGTTTTTGTTGGAGTAACAAATCATCACGTCTCATTTTTAAATGGCTAACAGTGATATCAACTCGATAGCTTCATTAGTTGGCACAACTTCACAGGAAATACTTAATGACAGGTTCAGCAAACAGCAGCTTTTCAAACAATAATACTTTTTTACATAGGTATTTAAAGTAACATTATTAAAATTTAAGCTTGTGTTAAAGAACTGGACAGAATCACATTGTATAAGCTCCCACCAACCCAAATGCACATGAAGACACCTCTTATCTTTACCAGAAGAACACCAACAAGTGCATTACTGAACACTGTCTATAATGAGTTTTTTTAAACACAGGTCAATACCCTCTGTCACCGTTAACTCCACTCCTACAACTACCTGCACACAACTGAAGCAGATAAACAGGCCACGGATTGAAGCCAGTGGAACTAATGCTCCTAGGTGTGTACTAGCAGGACCAGGTCCTGAACCTTACTCAGACATTTCACTTGGCCCAACTAAGGACAGAAGTTCTGAGGAATTTTTTCCTTTCACACATTTGTAATACGTGCTTTTTTATTATTTTGACAGAGATGCTTATGTATATAAATAGGTTGTGTACATAGCCACCTCTATAGGTTTTAAAGGTTTCCCTACCACGGATACATTAGTTTTGATCTTACCAGATAAATTAAGTGGTGAAATAATTTCTATAAAGAATGTCTTAAGTAGATTTCTGAATCATCATTTTCACAACAAAAATATCTATACACCTATAACTATAGAAACATCTTTGCTTGGGGACAGTAACAACCTGTATAGTAAACTGCATACTTTTATACTGAAATAGAAATTCAGCTACTTTTTAAAAAAATTATGGTATTGTAAAACGTTCGTACACTTTCCTTTTAAATTCTGGTGATAAGAGAATCAAAATTACCACAGTGAGATACTCTCCTCAAGTGCTCCAAGTGGCAAGGAACTTCCCTAGTTTTAGAATGAAATGGATCATTCCTAAAGGAATTACAATTTCATTCTCACAGTTATTGCTCATTACCAGCTTATCAAAAAGGAAGCACTAAAACCAGTTTCCTTTACGTAGTTTCAGTTTGCTCCTCCAAGGGTGATCTGCCACATTTTAAAAGGAGGCTAGTTCCTTATTTACTGGCAAATTGAGAGATATTAGAAGTGCTGTATCACCTTCAAGAACTCTATTAAACCTGTAGCAAAATTGCAGTTAAATAGTGGGCTATTGAATATTACAAGACTACTTTGATATAAATGTCAGAAAACTTTAAAATGACAGTCCAAGTTCAGAAAAGACATATAAAAAGATGCGACTTTGATGTTAATACTTCAAGATCAAAAGTTATTTGAATTGCTGGCACTGAAAAAGCAAAAAAGAAAAATTACAAACCTTTTTTTGTTATTCTGGTGAAGTTTTGCCCTCAGTGTATACACTGATCTCAGCTGGCATCGAGCATGCTTACACATCCAAGGGCAAGTTTTGCTCATCAGCAGTTCAAACACCTATCACTTCCTAAAGCAAAAAATCATTCAAAACACAGACAGTAGAAATCTGCCCTATGTACAGTAAAGGGTTTAACATTCAGGAGGCATCATTCCTTAGTCTGTTTTCCTATAAAATGCCTGCTCTAATGTCTAGAAAGATTACATTAAGGGACTAAGAACATGACAAAGCAGCCTGTTGTCCTAGCAGCTTTCTATACTGCTTATCAACATAGCACCTGCTATGGCTACACCTATCAAGGCATTATTTACAAAATACACATTTCTATTATTCTCATTAGCATCCCAAAAACCCAGGGGTAGATGTCCTTTAAACCCAGCATCTTATTTTCCCAGTGCAACTTAAAATGCCAGCATCACTAGTCCTCTAAGCATTGGTCCCATATTAATAAATGTGGACTAAAGACTAAACAGAGATACCCATTTCTTGTGGTTTCCAGCCTACCAAGAGGATTTTTATGCATTTTGATACAAGTGATCAAAAAAACAAAGTGGAATTGAAAGAAACATACATTGGCTACAAAATTGTTGTTCATGTGAGTACTCTTTGGCTACTCCCGTAGTGAAGCTCCTGCTGCTGGCAGTTTCAGTACACCTCTTGCCAATGTAACACCAAGACAGAAAACAGACTCGTTGCATGCAAAGTTTAGACATATACTCCATCTCCAGTGAATTCCTCATCAGTTAATGCATTTTGATTCCATATTCAGAATGGAACAACTCTCTAGAAAGACGTATGTTTCAGGGAGAGAGCATTTTTGTTTCTTGTACCTCTGAACCACTGAAATACCTCCCCATACTACAGGGCACTTCCCCCTTCCTGAAGTAACTACTTCCTTTTCTACTCCAGAGGCCAGCCCCAAAAGCTGCTACAACTGTGAGAACTGACAACAAGAGTCACATTTTGAGTAAGAATTGTCAAGATACATCCTGAACTCAACACAAGGGTGGCCAGGATGAAAGTGTGCAGACAAAACTGTAAATACATTGAGTCACCATATTATTCACACTTGCTGTTAAAGGATTATTCTTGCTTTTTGCAAAGTTATGTAGATCATAATACGCAAAACAGCATTCCTGAGGTAAGTGACAGGAGAAAGAGGAAGTCATCATTGCTAGAAGCCCTGGATAGGGATTATGGTTAATGAGTCACTTAGTGTGGTTTGGCAGACAGCAACTGTGGAGAGTATGGGGAATTTCTATTTTCTTTCCTATTTTTAGGCAATATTTCCACCTTGTAAAAAACCCACAAAACATTCATTATATTCCTCTGGTTTAAAGTTTTTCTGGAATCAAAGTTGTTATACCTTATTGTAACCATCTCAACTATCATCAGCTTTTTAACAATACGCTCACTGAGACCAGCTAAAAAGCAGCATCCATCCCAGCATAAGAATCACACATATTTCTCTATTTACTTTTCATTAAGACTGCAAATTGGGTTTTCTACCATTTCTTTACAGGAGAAGCAAAATTTTACTTTTGTTTCTAGATAGAATGAGAAAATCATGGCCAAATGCCCTGACCTGCCTGGCATAACACTAACACTAGTGTGAAGTGTTACTTATTTGTCTGTCTTAATGTAGGTATCTGTTTGAAAATGAGCTAAGCAGTCAGATCTTCAAAGCATTTTGCCTAAACTGGTCAGTTAAAAGTCGTTTCCATTTACAAAAGATCAAATGAATACTTACTGACAGTTTCCACACAGTTTCTATTCTGGGAAAGAGACACTGATTAAGAGCTAAGCTACTTTTTAAATGAAACAAGTAACAGCTACAAAAATATCACTGTGAATTAAATACACATTAAATGTTTAACAGTGCAAAACCTTGAGATGAAGCATATGAAATAATGGCTGCAACCTTTACAACAGTTAGTTTTAATATAATTTCTAAAGAGTTCCTGAGTTCCTGCTGATTATTATGGCATATAGATGGAATCTGTGTGTTCTTTATTCGAAGCACTGCAGATGGCGGGTTTATGTTGAGCATTACTTGCGTGCTTATCATTTGTCCATTCCTCACCATCAGTGACTTGATCAGCCTGCTCAGAAGTTTCCTCCTCTTCACTTTGCTCTGCATTGTCTTCTTCAGCACCACTGAGGGTCTTCCCAAGCTGAAGCGTCTCCATAGTTCTCTGGGTCTCCGAAACCCAAGATTCGATTCTGCTATTAAGCTGAACCTCTACTGAAATTGGTTCATGGGCATAATCCTCCTCCTCCTCATCATCTTCCTCCTCCTCCTCTTCTAGCATTCCTGGTACAAGAGTACTGGTGGTACTGGTCATGGAGGAATTCAAGAGGTCTCGGCAGCTGCCATCCAGTGATCCTGTCTCTGTACTCTGCTGTGAGGCCCATTCAAGATTGTCATCTGGTTTCACCTCATCCTTATCACCTGCTGTGGATTTTCCATGATTTAATCCTGAGGTAGTGCCAGTTGTAGCCAGAGGTGGTTGTTTATTAAGAGTAGCTTTTTCAATTTGACCGTTACCAGCTTTTTCTGCTGCTGCAGTCTTACATGAGGATTCCCTCTCATTTTCAGAAGTTTCTAACCCATCAGATGTTTCCACCATATTTCTCCAGTTTGTTTCTACAAGTTTCAAAAGAAGTTTGAGGAAATATTAATTCTTTCTCTATAAAAATATTTCCCGTCATCCCAGAATTGTTTGCAAAGGAGCAGGGTTTTAATATTATTTTAATATTATTTATGCTTGCTAGAAAAATTTCAATTAGAAAAAGGGGAAAGAAGGGAAAGGGAGAAACAACAGAAAGAGCTATGAATGTCTCCAGGTTTTTGCAGTATCCTAAGGCAGATGTTACACAGTTGCGGATGTACTTAGTTTCATGTGTAAACTGTGCAAGTACCAAATGGAACAGTGAGTGTAATCAAAGTATAAATTAATACTGTGGCAATTTCTGCTTTTAAGTTGTCTGTTTAAGGATTTATTTGAAAAACATTTAACAAATGAAGCAAGTGTGAGACATCAGACTTAAGATAAAAAAGAGAAGCCTTTTGACTTCAAGCAAACATTCTCCCCTGTCATCCAGGCTTAAGCAACTGGATAAATCAATTTGCTTTTGCTCACACTATAATAATTCATCGTTATCTCAAGTCTCAAAATTTAAGCTACACGTCCTATTTTCAGAGACCTCGATAGTTTTGTTCCTAACCTCTGTCGTAAGTTTTTCCTCAATCATTGGTACCAATTCAGTAAAAACTGGAGAAACCACCTCCACTGATGTTCAGTAACTGTAACATTTCAGAGGATTAGAAATTAAAATTATTATTTTCTGGACAGAAAAAAACCCCAAAACTTACCAATTTACCTGAAGACTAACCAATTTTCTATTACCCCTGAAAACTGTAGGAAACATTGTATGTTTAGCTACATTTTCCAAGGAGCACCATTTAGGAAATTCTGGCTTCTAATTACTAAAATAAGGTTTAAATAGACTTACCATATTCTTTCTCATTCACTTCAGATATGGGTTCAGAAATAACACTACAGAACGAGATAGCGCTTGCTGCAGAGGGGTTCCGAGAGTGACCCATATGATGGGGTGCCTTCTTGACATTCTTCAGGGCTTCTTCTGCCTGTTCCTGTTCCATTGCTGCAACCATCTCTCTGTAGGCCTTTCTGGCCTCTTCAGTCAGTGATACCAGCTTATTAAACAGGTCCTAAGTACAAAGGCAGATTTTATAATCAGTAGTTCTTACTAGTAATTTTCACTTTGAACTACTCTGTTTAGTCAAAGGTATACTACACTAAGTCTTAAGCTTATTAACATTAAATATTTTATTTCAACCAAAAATTAATTCTTCTCTGTATTAAAGGACACCATTCCCATATTTACACAACTTTGAGGAGATGTACTTAAAAATATTGTTTTCCTTATCTTAAGCCTCCAGAGAATTTCAGAGGGCATTTAAATAAGCCTATTTGAAAGCTCCAGAGATGATGCGACCAAAGTGTTTCAGCACAGTCTCTCAGTTCTGTAACTGCTGAGTTTCAAAGAAAAACACACCCTAATATAGGGCCAGGGCCATTATCAATCACATCAGTTAGGTGCCCTATCTGCGCCAAATCAGTTAGTTTACTCCAGCCATTTATATGAGCAGAATTACTCACCTCAGCACCTGAGAAGTTGAAGATACCCACTACACTAACAGGAACCAGTTTGTTCACACAACGGCCAAGAGCTTTACGTCCAAGAGCAAAGACAAAAGGAATTTCTTGTTCCCGTGCCATGGCTATTACGTTATACAGAGCCTCATCCAGTCCACCTTGAAGAAAGCAGTTTTAAACAGATAACTAGTCAGCAGAAGTTAGTGTGGCAGGATACAGTTGAAATGGGATAGAGTTGTAATTAGCCAGCAAAACGTCACCACAAACCAGTCACCAATAACTACGTTCTATACATTTCAAGTAGAATGAGTATAGATCAATGCAATACTCTGTACTCTCTATTAGTCCTGCAAACACATTAAATCAGAATTTTTCACAGCTGTGTGATTGAGCTGAGCCTTGCTATTCTCATCTCAGGAAGCCTGTTTACCATCCTGGTAGTGGCATAATGTGTTGTTTGGCTAACTAACCAATTCACACTTCTCTTAAAGAATCCTCCTCAAGAGCACCCAGAGCTCAGGACTCTAGGTGTACCAAAGACTGAATAGAATAAAACTGAACTCTATCATAATACCTATTTTTCTTTAAGCGATCCGCCCCTTGTGAATTACTTTCATCAGGAACAGAGTAGAATAAAGCAAGTGTGGAGTGGCAATTGCACACTTGATTCTGGAAACGTTATATCATGAACAGTAACTAAAAATATGCTTCTAGTCCTGCTAATCAGCACAAGAAAACTGTAAACAGTGAAGTGCACCACTTGTTTTATCATTTGTACCTTTTGACTGGATTTTTTCGCAGTTGGGAGATATGATTACACACTTGATCTTGTTTAGTTTCATATGCTTGGTAACCTCACGCAACCCCATAACAAGTCTCCTCCTTGCTTTAGCTCTCATAGGATCCTTTTGATAAATCCGTTCCTGGAAGCTGACAAGCTCTTGCAATAAGAGAGTCACACACTCATCTATTTCTTTACTTAGAACTTGGTTACAGTATCTGTCAATTAAAAAAAAAGAAAAATTAGCATAACACACCATCAGTACTAGTTCACCATGAGCCTTTTAGCAAATAAAAATAATTTGACTCCTTTAGAACAGATATTAAATTGTTAGAAATTATTAAAAGAATTTAGAAATCTGACTGTATATCAGATTGTAAGTTAAAAATACATCCCCCAAACATGTTTCCAGTAGCATCCTTTACCTCAAGAGGTCAATCAAAAAGAATATTAAAAAACCCAAATAAATACTCCAATAGGTGCCACAAACAACTATTTCTTCCTTTGGTACTCTATAAAGATGCTTTAGTTAAAAAAGCAGTAATGTATAGAGAAGCTTTTACAGTATTCTCAGCATTCATAAGTACTCCTTCCCTATCTAAAGTGTCTATGTATCCCTCCTTTAAAAAAAAAAACAAACACTTTTTCCAGACTATTTCCACCTAGCTTATTTGTTGTAACAAGCAAAGAAAATCCAGAGTGCATGTGTGTATGTGCCCTATATATACACTTGTATATGCATATACACACACATAGAAATCCATCTATGGAACAAAATACTTGCAGAAACTTCTATCGAAAGGGTAGCTTATGTTTGTTAAGCTCCTCCTCAAACTAGTAAACCTATCCACACTTAAAACACAAGACTGAAAGAAGGACAAGCCTTGAATTTATATTAATAATGTAAAACTCTTACTCTCTGAACCTCTTGCTGTGAATTTTGGTTATTGCAGAAGATGCCATTGGACTGCCTATTCCCGAACTAGCAGGTGAACCTTGGGACACTGGTGTCATGCAGTATGGAGAATTCTGACTGGCTGGTGAAAGTGAAGTATCACTAGGCATACTTAGTCCAGTTTCTGAAAGACAATTTTTAAACATTATAAAAAGACATTTTCACATAAAAGAAACAGCATCACACTTCTTGTGTCTCTCTCCCTTACGTTTTCAAAGCTACATTCTGAAAACACTAAACAGTATTCATTCCAGGGTGGAGTGGGAAAAAACCAAGCACATATCTATCACTCAGCATGGGTTTGCTACATAACCAGTATTTGAATACACAT
>VZTU01019380.1:47890-63880 GCA_013400835.1 Zapornia atra | reverse complement strand
CCCCCCGCCTCGGCCCCGGCCTTTATATAGTCCCCCGCCCCCCAGCGGCGCGCGCTTACTTCAGCGCGCACGCTACCGCCCCTGACCGAGCGTTCCCTTCCCCCCTCCTCCCGCCCGGCGCTATCGCGAGAGAAACCAAAGGCGCTGCGCCGGCAGGGACGCGGGGGAAGAGCTATCGCGAGACCTGCGCCGGGCTCTCCAGCTCAGCGCTCGGTGAAGGCCGCTCCGGAGGTGTCGCGAGACTTCGGGCGCCGGGCCCGCGCGGCACCCGCTGGGTCTCCCGGGTTTTGCTGGCGATACCGCGAGGCTTTCTCAACCGGCGGCTCGCTCCGCTCTCCTCCCCCACGCGGCTCCCCGCGAGGGGCGGGGGAGAACGGCCAGGAGGTCTCGCGAGATCGCGGTCGCCCCCCTTTCCTTTTGTTCAGCGCGCTCGCGAGAGCTCCCCACCGGCCCCCGGCGCGCGTGGCTGAGATGTCTCTAGAAGGAGACGGATTCTAGGTCACGTGGGCGGGCCGGCCGGCGCCCGCCGCCATCTTGTGCGCTTACCCCGACCCAGTGGCGTAGGTTTTAATGGAGGCCCGGCGGGCCCGTAGTGGGGGGCCTGAGGGCAGCGAGAGAATAAGGGCGGCGCTGGTTATGGCGTGCTGTGGGTCCCACCCGGCTTGAGTATCACTTAGACGTGACCAGCGGGGTAAGGGCTAGGGGCTGCTTCACCCACAGATACACTGACCTCCTGCTTTGCCCCACACACGCGGTGCCTCTGTATGGCAGGAGCTCAGGCTCCTTCGCTTTGAAGGCACCAGTGTGCATTCCGGCATTAGCTGCAGCATGCTTCCCATGAGGTTTTGTCACAGCAGCCCCTCTCACCCACTGGGCCATCACAGATCAGATGCCCTCAACACAGACATTAACCTGTAGCACTGGCCATGCCTTTAGGGCTACCAAGCAATCTGTGGTGCTTATGGACCGCCGCATGGTCCTGACACAGCAGTGGTGGGGGTCAGCACTCACTACAGACATTCACCTTTCCCAAAACCTTTAGATATCAAACCTATAGAGATGCCAAAAATCACCTTTAATCTGTAGCAACAGTTTTACCGAGCTATCCCATTATAGCCACAAAAAGCCTCACCCTAGGCACATTAGGACTCATGTTTACTGTTAGGCTGTAAAATGCCTGACAAACAATAAGCATTAAGCTTCCTGTCACTTTTCAAAACGGAGAAACGCCCCCAATACCATTCCATCACATCCCAGCCTGCTGACACAGAAAATGCTAGAGCCATTTCCTTGAATTTGGGTCAGTAAAAGTACGAAGATGCTTAGAGGATCAGGATACCTCTGAGGCTATTCAGTCACAAGGAAAAGGACATGGATTTGGTTGTCCTTGATCTACACAGATAGGGATTTTTTTTTTCCCCTCCATTTCCTTTCTTCTTGAGCTCCTGCTTCTTCCAACAAAAGAGTGTAAGGAAAATTAATACTCCAGAAAAACAGCTAGATTCACTGCAAGATTTTTAAAATATCAAGACAAAACTTTACAACAGCACCCACACATAAACACACCCATCTTTACCTAGTTTTTTTCCTCCTGAACACAAAGCTCTTCGACATAGCAGCCCTTAACACAGGAACTCTAAAGCCAAAGCCTTTCCATTACATTAACTAAACCCTACAATATTTGAACAGTCACAAACAAATCCTTAAATGAGCAACACATATTCCTCCTCACAGACAAACCAGCTAGTTCTGTACAAGACAGAGCCTGGCCTTAAATAAAAACATTTACCATTCTTCTGCTTTGGTCTTCCATAATGCTTCTCAAACCAGCTACAGCTCCGGGGTTAAAGGTTTGTATTTGTATTTCTTCCCCAGGTGCACCTATTTGAATCACCCAAATGTTTACAGGTGTGTTCACCCAGGCTGCCTGACAGTTAAGAAAATAAAGAAAATCTATTTTGAAAAAAACTGGATTTAGGCCTAAATTTTGGGTTGTGTTTTGCTTTTTTTTTTAAAAGCAAATTTATAATATTTTAATTCCTTCTTGCAACATTGTGGACAGTTCAAAATTCTAAACAATTCTGCAATGTTTGCATCCCTACAGTGTCTGCAATGCTTTTGTAAACAAGAGCATTGTTTGACATAATTTGTATGCACTAGAAAATTACAATCCTTCTTCACTGCACAGGTTTTGATTCCTGGTCCTGCAGCCAGGAAAGCAGATGTGGGCACACTTGCCTCCCTGACAGGTTAGTAGAGGGGCCTGTGTGTACCATGCTGTGTCACACTGGCAGCACACTTCAAGGTAGTCCACCCAAGGCAGAGCAAATTAGAAAGTTGGGAGTCTTCCGCTGCAGGCAGGCAAGTGCTCCCACTGCTTAGGGAAGCCACTTTTCCCTTTGTTATTAAGTTACCATCTGCATTAGGCAGGGCTATGTATTCTCAGTTTCACTTTTTATTCTCCTGAAGCTGACTCAGAGACAATTTGCTGGAGGAGGCTGAGCAGTTAATTAAGACTTGAGTCAAGCATTAAGCTAACACTGGAGTCCTCACAAATCCTGCTCCCTGTCTGCTACACTCAGTAAGTTTTTGCAGATGGACTCAAAGAAAACTGCTTAAAACCTGACACCGCTCAGGCCTTGGACACTCAGTTCTTCAATCCTAGCAGGATTCCCCAATTTGCTATCCCCTCTCCTGCAGAGCCTCACCTGGTAGGCCTTCTGAAAGGCTACACTGATAGCCTCAAAATAGCTAGAGACAGAGCTTTCTCAATATTGAGGAGATGGTCACTGTGCATTAGGAGAACAGTATCCCCCATTGCCACCAAGCAGTGTGGCTTGTAAAGTCAATACTGTTTATGAAGTTGCAGTTGCCTTTTAGAATATTTTTACTCAAAGCTGACAAACACTGGCCTTGGATACACCAGTTTCCTTATCTGTTTTGAAACTACCAGCGGGTTATACAGTACTAGACATCTTAGCAAGCAGATTTGCCATCTTACTGAACTAAGGGCTTACTTCTAAGGGAAGGAGGCCCTGAAATCCACAGTGTGATAGAAAGTAAATCCTACCACGGATATAATTCTCAGGTTGTAGTACTGAAAACTTGTTTCTTGTTCTACAGAGCTAGCTACGAGCACATACGATATTTTTTGTGAGTGTCTCATATTGCAGGCTGGCAAGGCAATAAAAACCATAATGTTGTCCAGCCACAAAGTAGCAAAGGGACTGTGAAACAGTCTTCAGTATATTAGAGATCTGTCATTAATGGCATAATTTTTAAATGCTGCATCTGATCAGTTCCCAAATTTCTGGGGACATTTACAGGCTTCAAAAGGCAGAGCCTTTTTTCATTTGGAGGAAGAACCTGAAAAGAAGAACCACATGCAACCATTGATATGCTGTTAGCAAAGCCTTCACTACAAAGTCTGTTTCCCTACATCAGTGGCTACAAAACTTACTGGGACAATGAATAAGAAGTTTTAAGATAATTTAAAAGCAATTTATGTGGCAGAACAAAAGAAATATTTTTTTTTAAAAGCAAACCAGTGACTTTTTTAAAGCTGACACCTTTCCTCTAACTTCAAAACAAACCCAGGCCTGTTGCATTGCATGGGAGGCTGTCATTCATCAGACACTTCTCTCAGGAGCAATACTGGTGTGGTGAGTTCCCACCATTTGCCATTTGTCCTGTCCTCAGGGTGTCCCCTCGGCTGTCCCAGCACAGCTGTTAATGCTGCCAGTCCATGCAGTGAATGAAGGAACTGATTTGAGTATAACTCCCTCTGTTTGTAGGGGTAGGAGAAAACCCTGATTAAGTCAACTCTCTGCCTGCAGAAATGCCTGTGTAGTAGCCAGTTAGTTTCTTCAATTCAGCTAATATTTCCTGCCACACGTGCTTTATTTTTCACAGTGTGCAGGGCAAAGCTGGTACACTTGAGCCAAGCATTTCTTTCATTGGCACTACCAGTCCCTACCTTATTCTGCACCCCCAGCTCATTTCAGCCTCTCAAATGAGCCAGTGGGGAGAGGGTGTTATTTTTCACCCAGATCAATCCTTCAGTCCATCTGGGGTGGCTACACAAACACCTCTGCCAGTCCAAGGCAAGCCAGGGTAACTAGGCCCAACGGGAGAGAGAGGGACCTGGAGCTGCGCAGCCAGCACTGCTGGTGAAGAAGCCTGTGCAAAGCCACAGCCTCCATCTCCAGCTGGGCAGGAGCAGAGCAGGAGAGCTTGGGATGTACACCTGCACTGTCTGATGGAAGTTGCACACACCATGGCTGTCATGGGGAATCTCAGGAAAAGTTTCCTGTTGCCTATAGAATTACATGAGGTATTTTAGCCAAAATGTGCACAGCTGGTTTTCTGTTTTGGGTCCTTTCGTCACAGTTTTGATAGAAAATTTTACTCTGAGTAATAAAGGAAGTTGCTAATCATAAAAATATTCTTAAACAGCATTTTACAGAATATTTAGGAAATTTTCCACTATGCTGCAACACTTTGTTCTATCATTGCCTATGCTGAGTAGACCTCTATTAGAGAGGACATTACGCCTTCTACTTCTGTGAAGAATTAAAAGGCAATCTGATTAAGAGCTCCTCTGCTCTTTGGCTATTGTATTGGCATCCAATCCTTGCTGGCTCCCCTGCCCTTTTCCCTCCACACTACCAGACTGGTAGAGGCTGATAGAATGTACATAGTGATTGGGAAGGCCTCCACAGAGAGCAGATTCATGATGATTCTCTGAAAAGATGCCCAGAGCATGTTTGAAAACTTCAAAGACATTCACATCTTGCCCTGAAAAACCACAAAAGACTGTTTACAGAAAGCAGAGCCTTTACAGGAAGGAGAAACAGAATCAGAAAAGTTTTCCAAGCTATGGCTCTAGAGTAGGGACACGCAGAGAAGATTTGGCCATTTCAAATATATCCTAGTCCTTATCTGAGGCAGCACTCAAGGCTCTTTTTCTTTTCTGTAACAGTTTAGTGACAAGACCAAGTAGTCGCAGGCTTTTATGGGAACTGAGGAAGTACAAGCATAGTTCTGTCATTATTTCTTCTGTTACTCTAGGACCAGGCATGGGAAAGAATGAGTCCATGAGTTTCACACAGGTTTTTCTCCATCACCATATTGAACCCTTCCCCAGGGCATTGCTATGAAAAGAGCCCTTTGCATCGTAGGCCAACAGGGGATAGATACTTCTTGAGCTGGGGTCAGGGTCCAGGAGCTGGTGACCTGAGCGGTGCTGAAGGCTGCCACTGAAATGATAGAAGAGGGAGAGAAGAGTATGGGCAAAGGAATGGGAGACAAGACAAGAACTAGTTAGGTTTAGCTCTCTGCTATAGGAGTAGTTTCTAATGGCACTCCTGTGCTATGTGTCTCTTGCTTGAGTCTTGGAGTAAGTCCCCTTTTGAGGCAGGAGTAAGAAGACTAGCAAAGGCAGCCCCATGCTGTCTGATGCGAGGCCACAACCTTACATGCCTGACCTGAGAAAGGACTGGCCTGAAGTCTTACTGGGGTTGCCTCACTTGCTTGAGTCTGGAGTGAGTGTAGTACTGCAGCCAGAGAGGCTCCTCTGACTGGCCCGTTCTCCTCACTGAGCCCTCGTGTGCGCAGCCAGCAGGCTGCTGCAGTCACTGCCCCTGGTCTGAAGAGAGCTGAGCTCAGCCTAGCCTAGCAGGGACTGCTGCTACTAGCTAATACCCAGCCCAGAGCCTGCTGGCATACCCAGCCCCTCCCTCCCGCCTAAATATCCCTGCTGCACCTGCGAGTCCCTCACTCTGCCGTGCACCCGCTCTCTTCACCGCTGTGAAGGGCGTTCCCTAGCCACACTGCACATACGGGATGGGGCAGCATGGAGGCTTCAAGGAAGTTCCTGGGGTTTCAAAGCTAGTGCTGTCCTCTCTTGGGTGAGCACATTTGACTCCTGCTGCCGGGTGTGAACACCTGTAAGCGTTGACCTTTGCAGCTGGTGGTTGTGCAACATAGTGCAGATGCCAGGAGTGTTATGGTTAAGCAGCAGTGGCCTCAGCAATTTGAGGAATGCCCGGGGTTGCTAGTACACCTTACTTTAATAAAGTGAGAGAGGGATTTTGAAATATTACATATTGTTAGCAAGAGGCAGCAATAACTGAATGCTCTGGCCTGTGCAGTGACAAAACCATGTTGGGCTTTTTCTGTGGCTTGGAGTTGTAGGGGATAGAAGCGAGAGTGGTTTTTGACTAAAATGGCAAGGGTTCTTGTCCTGAATAGAAGAACAAAGGGAAAGAAGATGGCAGTTCTGTGGACATTGAAAAGTTCTGAGTCAGGCTCTATTTTTTTTACCCCTAGGTTCCTTGCCAGCTTGGATTTTAAAATCCTTAATCACTTTTATCTCTCTGCATTTACATCTCTCCATCATCCCCACTGGACTCCAAGTTGCATTGCCTCCCTTTCTCACTCCCCAAGTTTAAGCACTGTTTTGTCTTCCCAAATGCTGTTTTCCATGTTCCAATTAGATTAAGGGCTTGCCTGCACAGGAAAGTTGTGCTACGATTAATTTGCAGTTTGCTTGAAAGAAATTATGTTAAGCCTGGGCAAAAGGCCATGTGGATACCCTGGTATTCCTTTGCAGGAGTACAAATGGCTTATTTCAGGTTAGATGAGGTCAATTAGGAACAGGAAGAACTTGCAAAGCAGTAAATTTTCCTGCACCAGAACAAAGAGTGTCCAGCAGCTTCTTCTGCACAGTTTGTGTCCTTCAAAGAGGAAGAAGGGCTGGGGGCATGCTCTTGATCTTATCACAAACCACAAGCTGATGGACAGAGGTAACACACCACCACTCAGCTAGTCCCACCAAGGCAGCAGCCTCTGCTGCCATGAAGTTCCATCATCCTCTGTGACGCAGACTGTTTCCACATTGTAGCAACTGCCTTTTTTCCCAGCCGAGCCAGCCTGGTTTGCAGCACTCAAAGAGCAGAAGCAGGGACTGTTGCCCCTCTGCAAGGTATTGGCTTCCACTGCATTCCTACAGGTATTAAAGTATGTAGTCCTGTGAAAAAAAATAAATAGCATGATCTTGCTCAATAGGAAAAAGTTGCACACATCCATCCACTGCCCCTCTCTGAACACTGCATGAATGCCTGGAGTTAACTGTACTGGTTTACAAGCACACTGTAATTTTACAAGCCTTTTGCTTGTAGGCAAGTTCTAAGCAACAGAAGGTGAAGACAAAAGCAGAGAGACAGCAGCCAGAAGAAATGAAAGAGGCACATCAGTAATTCTTGGATGCTGGGCGTTCACACTGTGGACTGGTTTGAACTGGTAAGCTAGTGATTGCCTAAATCCAAATAGGCACCTAGTCAAGGTAGGTCCTACATTAAGCAGCATTAGTATTATACTTTGAAGAAGGCATTAATGCTTTTTTTTTTTTTCTTTTTTTGGTTTATGTAAACCTTTTCTCTTCCAATTACCCTTTCTGAATACCAAATGTAACTTTTATGTCACAGTAGAGTCTTCTCTGAAAAACCTCTAGAGGGTCACTGAGCAAATTCCAGGGTGATGACAGCTGAAAAACGGTTGTGGGATGGCCAGGGCCCTGAGAACACCACGTCTGCCCCTTGTCAGCCCCTGGGAATCACTCCCTGAGGGCTGCCAGCCCCTGCCCCAGTTACATCATATCAGGGCCAGTCTTTAGCTTCCCAGCCCTGACCCGCCCAGCCATGGGCCCTGCTAAGCTGGCCTGGCCCAGCCTTGGCTGTCCCCAAGCTGGGAGGTGCCTTGGGCTGCCCTGATATGCCCCTGGCTGGGGAATGGGATGGGCCCAGCCCTCCAGGGCCTGCTCGGATGCCCTGGGGAGGCCCCACAGGCCAGGCCCTATCCCTAAGGGAGCTGCTGCCCTTGCTGTGCCCTGCCAAGAACTAAAAGACCTAAATCATGAAGCCTGAGGGACAAATGAACCAAAACCAATTCTGGTTCTCAAGAGGACAGAGAAGAAGGCCTACCTTCCTTCTTCCCTCACTGTTGCTGTTGAGTATTGATTAGGTCTGTTCCTTGGCCAGTGAAAGATCTCCAGCAGCCCCAAGGGAAGGGAAGGGAATCCATGTGGCGACTTGCAATACAAAGGTTCATATAAATGTGAGCAGAGAGTGTGTGAAGGCAGCAGAAAGCCACTCAGCATGGGAAGGGCTCTCCGAATGCCCTGCATTAATGACCCCAAGGGTGTCTACCTGCTATTTCACAAGACACTCAGATCTGGAGACAAAGTAGTTCGTCCTGATGACTGCCAGACTTGGGACAGCATGGGCATATTGCCAGTTCCAAAAAGATAGAGAAGGATACCCAAACCCTGTGCACGGTCACCAACCCAAGAATAACCAAGGAGAGGACTTGATAGTGGGCACCCTTGTTCTCCATGGCATCTGGGCACAGTCTTCATGTTACCTGGGTTTTGGATGGATGGCTTGAACATGCTGACCTGGTGGCTGCACTTGTGAGAGACTGTGTATCTGGCTGAGTGAAACCTGTTGTGTTTCACTTTTTAAATAAAATAAAATAACTTTCTTAAGGTCATGTGGTATCCATCTGTGTGTGGTCCGTCCGTCTGTCCATCACCGCCTCCGGATGTTTTCTACATTGTTGATACAGTGTTGCAATGGTATTTCCTACAGAGAGACAAGGTCATAGCTCTTGTTATGGCAGCAGAGAAAGAACCATAAAAAAATTATGCAGGAGGAAAGAGCCTTTTTTCTAGGTGGGTTCTTCAAAGACTACTCTGGCCCTTTTGCTGGCTTTGGTCAGCAATGCAGCTCACAGAGCTGGAGCTCTGGCCCACCCCATTATGATCAGGTTAGTTCACGCTTCACTTGGCACATTGCAATCTTTCCACTTAAGAAAGCAAATAAGGTAAAGGGGTTTTGAGACATCTAGTCTATCGCACTGCCTTAAGACTAAGTATTTCCATCCACTCTGGTTGGATGCTCATCAGACTGGATCTCCAGCACACCAACGGCATCCCCAAACCCGGGGATGGCTGCCAATCCTGGCAGCAACTGGCCTCTCCTAAGAGGCGGAGGCCGTGTTACCACGGCCACTGCTTCTCAGCTGTGCACCAGGAACCCCCGCTTCATGCTGAGACCGAAAAGCTCCTTAGTGAGCCAAAGGCTCCCAGCTCCTTTCAGACGCCCACGGCACGATGGAGCTGTCAGCCTCCCACCCAGTTCAGATGCAGCCGGCTAGTGCCTGCAGGGAAGCAGGAGCTGCTGCTGCCTCCCTATGAGACAGCAGCTGCTGTAGACTTCTCCTTTGTCTAAAAGAGGGCATGATGATGCTGTTCCCCATGAAGAAATGGCTGCACGACTTGCTGCATGCCACCTCACGTGGGAGTAACTTTAGTCTCCTTGTATAAACTCATCACTGTTTAGCCTATTCATATTAAACAGGAAGAGTAGTTTATTTCCTTCCTCTTTGCAGTTACTTTTTATATATTTGTGTACTGCTATTTTGCCTCTCCTCAGACTTTGCTTCTTGCGACTAAATTGTCACTGTGCCTTTATAGTTCGTATCTTCTGAACTTTCAGCAGAGCAGCAGTTTAACATTTAAATCCATAGTGTTTATGAAATTAGCTGGACTAACAAGCACGGACTTTGGTCTTCACAGATTACATGCTACAGTTGTAGGTGTAGTGAGAAATCCATACCTAACTTGTGATCTGGAACATCTCTAGAGGCAAGAAGACAATGTGGTTGTGAAATTTATCTCAGTGGTTCAGATTTCCTCTTTAATCAGTAGCCTCTGGGCTGTTTCAGCCTGCTAGGATTCATTTGTGCCAAATGTGATAGCGTTTTTGTGATACAGACAAAACATTGCAATGGCAATGAACAGTGTTAACCAACTCATTTCACATAAATTACCAGCCTCGTGGAGGCCAGGCATTCAGGCAGGGTTCATCTAATCAATTGTAGGCAGCTACATGGAAGGCTAGCCAGGCTAGTCACCTCGGGCCCCTATTACAGCCACCACAGAGAAAAAGAAACTCTGAGATTGTGAATCATCACAAGGTAGATATCTAAAACAGATCAGATAAGACATACTTTAAAGTGCCTACAGGGCAAGAGGCTCAGATGTAGAGATAGGCACTGCAGACATCTAAAATTAGGTGAGCTGAATCTCACCTGTGGAGTCCATTAAACTGGTGACACATGGGTCAAACGCCCCACTTCCTGTGGTGCACATTCAGAGCGCGTCTTCAGCCTTTTTGAATGTGCAGCCACCTCAAAACAGAGAGATGTAATGGCTGCTGAGAGATCACAGAATCATAGGGGTTGGAAGGGACCTCAGGAGATCATCAGGTCCAACCGCCCTGCCAAAGCAGGCTCCCTAGGACAGATCGCACAGGTCGGCGTCCAGACGGGACTGGAATATCTCCAGAGAAGGAGACTCCACAAGTTCCAAAAGCTTTCTTGGCTCCATTAGGGCAATTCCTTTCTTTTTTTTTTTAAAAGGATATAAAAACACATCAGCCTAAGACCAATGTTCAGTACTCCAAGTGGCTACCTCTTCTGTCTGATTTTCAAAATAAATAACAATTCCTTTTTCGGGTTTTGGGGTTTTTTTTGGGTTTTAGTTTAGCATTTAAATAATTATTCAGAACAGAAATAGTTGCTTTTTCACTTCAGCTTATGCCAGTGTGTAGAGTTGGAAAAGTAAACACTTGGATTAGGAAGCACCAATGTTCATCACACCTAAAATGATGATACTCTGCAGAGAGATATTTTTAGGTTGGATTCATCTGATATGGTTTAACTGTAAAGATTTACTTTGCAGAATCTTTTGAAAAAGTGTACTTCCAAACAATCATCTTTATCACCTGAAAATTTCTCTCTTCCCCCATTTTTATTCCTTAGTTAATAGTTTCTAATTAGAGAAAAATGTTCTACTGATACCCTGGCACATGAGCTGACCCACTTCGGTGCAAATGCATACATAACCACTTGTTTGTTTGTACTGATACAGGTGTTGGTGCTGTGCAGATATGGGCTGTGGTTAAAGTTTCATAATGGAAAATCTGACAGGCAGTTAACTAATCCATGAGTCATATTTCGTAATAGCCTAAAGGTCTCTGATGTTCGACCTTCATTTGATACCCTTGCCATCAGGGAGTTATACATAACCCATCTGAAGAACATTCTTTATATAGATGCCTGCGCGCTGCCCTTTTATACCTGCAAGAATGGGCATTGCGCTTCCTGAACCAAGGAAGCCTTCTGCCTCCCTTTCCACCCCTCTCTCTCTGCAGGTATGTCTGCAGGACTGTAGAGGTGCACTGCAGGGAACTCACCCAATGAATGAGGGTAGGGGAGGTCTCTCTGCTTAGTTCAAGTGCTCTGTAGGGCCTAGCTGAGAGGTTAGAAGAGGGGCAGGGAGCTGGTTTTGGATTCCATTCAGCCTGGTCCTTCTGAAGGGATTTCTGATCAGTACAGCTCCAGTAATAAAAGCAGCAGTGGAACTACCAGCACTAACAGAGCTGGCTGCTTTTACCTGTGTGTGGCTCACCTCTGTTTAAAGCAGGCCAGGTGGTGGATGCAGAACGAGACATCCTTTTCTCGGGCCATCCCAAACAGAAATCCCATCATTGCTGACACCAGCGGAGCTGAGCCAATATTAGCAAGTCCAAGGTGTTTACAGGAAGACTTGATGTGAGGAGGGCTCATCTAGAGAATCTGCCCCTTTATTTTCTAGTTGAATGGTGGAAAAGCAACGCATTGCTTGTTCGGGTACCACAGCATTGTTGTCTTTCCAGACTTCTCAAGTCCTCCCTCAACGGCAGCAAAAGATGTTGGCATTGCTGTTATTCCCAAAGCTAAAATAAGTCAGACATGTGACTCCAGTAACTGCATGTGAAGTTTACGTACTATGACTCATCATAATAAAGAAACCTAAACAAAATCCCACTGTGTCATTAAAGCTGGAATATGTTTTCCATTCTAAATCATTTTAGGTTAGATTTGGCATCTTTTTTACAGCTGAGAACAGTAGAATATCTCAGGGATATTAACTCTTTCCTGTTGCAGGATAGAAAGCTCAGGTCTTCAGGAACTGACCAAGACTAAAACGCAGCAGAAGGTTATCTTATTTTTCAAACATCCTGGCACAACAGCTTTTACAGCAGTGCCAAATGCTAGACAACCATGAGAGCAGCTGACAAGACACATGGAAAGAAGAAAGCAGAGGAGAAGAGTTGTGTTCCAAGCTTTAACTTAGGCTGTCTTTAAAAAGAACAAGCAACTCTGCCATTTCCAGATAACTATTTTATAGCTGTGTCTTAAGACAGACACCACAATTCATGTACATGTAGTGTGCGAGTTGCCTGCTGCTGTATATGGAAAACTACATAGTGGTCTGGCACAGCGCGAGGGGGAACCCACCCAGCCTGAGTGGAGGTACCAGTGAGGGCTTTAGGCATCCTGCCATGTCAACAGGAAACACAAGCACCTCCAAAGGGTGCTTCTCAGGTCTAACACCAGACAGCTAAAGTTACATGGTATGAGCCTATAATGCTAGGCCTATATGCACGCTCAGTTATGCATGAAATTCATCTTGCATGGGTGATCTGGGTTATCAGATCCAAACCTCTTCAGCTGAAGCAAAGCTGGTGTTGGGCTGGGCAGGGGCTTGTAGGGGCTGGTTTTATAGTGCTGTCCTTGCAGCCCTTCTCAAGTAAATACAGGAGGTGTGAAAAGGCCAAAGGTCCCAGCAGGATTCACGTTCCTGCAGATCTAGCATGAGAAGCCCAGCAGCAGCGTTTGAAATCTGACAAGGAAGTTACTAAAGAGGGGCTGAGAGGAGGGAAAGGATTACCAGCAGATGTATCACCCCTCTGTCAGCAGTTCAACCCCTTCGCCCACCTCTGCCGTCTGCTTACATAGGAACTGCTCCTTGGGTGGTATTCTAAAGGTATGGATTCCCACTTAGCGGGACAGGTAACAGTTAATGCTCCTTATTTTCACAGCTTGAGCTGTGCAAGTTTCTCTTTGGTCAGTCACAAGTTTCCAGGCATCCAGACAGTCCCAACAAACAGCAAGAGTTAGGGTTTTTCCGCTTTTGCAAACTATGTTCCAAGAAGTCATCACTAAAGTTATCCTTGTCACACTCCAGGCAAAATGACAATATAGCTAGAACCAGAAAGTCAGACAGTTTTGGTTGGTTTGGGTTTTTTTTGTGATATGGTACTAATTATATGACTGGTACTGAAATAAACCTGGCAGAAGCAGCGTAGTTTAAACTCTAGCAGCTTTAGCTTTAGAGGACTTTCCATCCTATGCAACTGCTACCTCGTTCCATCATCTCAGGCCACAACATCATAGCGTCATCCTTATTGAAAGAGTTTTGTTGCTGTTGTTGAGGGTCCCTGCAGGGAGAGGGGCCCTGCTACACAAATCCCACCAGCAGGATAGGGATGCTGGAACAAACAGACTGCAATAAAACTGTGTTGCAGGCTTATACAGCTCTCACCCAATGACCTGAGGGACTCCTCTCCCAGTTTGGCTTGCTGTACCCACTGAAGTCAGTGTAACTATCATCTCCAGCAACTCATCCTGGCATTGGATCATGATATTCATAACAAACTTTTGGTTTAAAGTGCCAAGACAGAGGAACTGTACTGTGCGACTGTATGTTGCACTCTTGCTTCAGCTGAATTTTTGCCAAATCTTTTTCTTTTTTAAAAGTCACTGTAGTATAAGCAGAAAATGTTCATTCTGCCTTTCCTCTTTTTATTGAGGTGTTGGCTGCAATTAAACATTAAATTACAGGCACAGCATTCCCTGACATTTTTCTCTCTTTTCCAAACAAGTCTTGGAACTGAAAATTAATAAAAGAAGATAGACCTTTTTGGGTCTTTGTTTAGCTCCCCTGGCATATTTTCAGCTTTGACAGGGCTTTTCAGGCTCGCAGTTTCACTGCTTCCTTCCTATCTTCTGGTTCCCTGAGCTTGTATGGAGTCTTTGATGCTTCAATAGGGCAAGGTAAAGCAATGAAAAAAAAGGTATGGTACTGTGACAAAAGGACAGGCATCGCCCCAGGGATTCATGTACTGAAACATCTTTAAAATTCTTCTCAAAAACTGACTAGCTGGGAGTTGACAGTATCCTTTTAAGAACACTTTATGTTAAGAAAACCTGGTAAGTCTTACAAGCAAGTTTTGACCGAGCACAAGTGTTAATGACTTTTTTGAAACAAAAAACATTTTTAAAGACAAAAATAGCCAGTACTGAAATCTCTCATGATCATTATTTACAACTTCTGTGTGATCCCTTGTCCAGATTTATAATGGACTGCTTGCTATGCCAGCAGGACTTGTAACTTTGTGGGTTTGCCTTTAATGCTGTAATTAAAACCAGGATAATTTTCATAGGCCTAGAATAATTTGTAATTCTTGTGAGAGCTCTGTCTTTTAAGCGGCCTTACATAAGATATAATCTTCACTGACCTAAGCATGCAGATACTATTTTTTATTCTTTTTAATAATCACTGACATTTTTGTCAAGGAATTCTATACCACTGGGATTATTTCAACCTGATATGTTTAGGTAAAGGTACAATCTTCCCAGTTTTTCTCAAGATTTTATAATGTGATTATTATCTTTAAGCAAAACGCTCCTTTTTCTTTTTCCAGTATGCCTCCAAAGAGCTTGTCTCTTTTTGTCCTTCTGGAAGAGTTAAAGATACACCCTTTAACAGTCCTTTCACGCTGTCTTTCCTCCAGTACATTCTCCATTTTACTGTCACTCGCGACAGGCTGGGGACCCAGCTGTGGCTCCCTTGCATTTCCAGAGCTGAGCAGTCTAATGGCCAAAACCTTCTCGTTCTTTTAAAACATGGGACCATTACCTAGTGTAACCCCTTAAAGCTGATCCCTTGCTAGTACTCTCTGTTTGTCAGAGAGATGGATGTTCCTTAGCATGCAACAAGACCACTCTGGCATCACACCCAAATGGGCAGACGATGTGTTTCAGCAGTGGTCGGTAAGGAAGAGTTACACGGGGACGGGTACAGAGTTAGGACCTCCAATGTGAATGTTTTTCTTATTGGAACACAGAGCTACTTTTGAAGTCTGAAGTTTCACTAACACAATTCCTCTGTGGATAACTTGTCCTTTTAACTTTGCCTTAAAGTTTTTGTTCTGTGAGTATTTCATGCAAGGTGTTTGTGTCTTGAGCCTGCTCGTGCCTGGTAATATTAATAACCCAGGGCAGGGAATGTTTATATAGCACTGAGCACCATGACAGCACTTAGTAAATAATGAAATAAATCACAGCCTTTTTTTTCTGTTTAAACACTGTGTTTGCCCTCAGTGGATACAGATCTTCTGGATCCTGCTCAGCAACCTCATTTGGGTGAAACTGGATATTGTGCCAATTTTATTCCAGCTCCTTTAGCATATGGCAACAGTACAAACACCACACTGGCTAACAAAGAACTCAAGAGTCCCCCAAATAAACCCGTAAGAAAAAGACGAATCCCTGGAACCTGCAGTAAAAACATCCACCGGGATTCTTAATTGTTGTACAAATACACAGTTGTTGCAGTTTGGTGTAACTGCTGCTTCAGTGGCTCTTGTAAGCTGCAGTTACAGCTTTCTGCGAGCCCCATATTTTGAAAAACATTGGTACAGTCAAGGCCAAATTTGAGACTAAGCCTATCAGAGCTGGTCATAGCGCCTCTGTGAATCACATATAGGAGAAAAAAAACTGCTGGCAGGTGCACTTTGCCACCGGAGCGGGAGTGAGAAGATGTAACAAGCTGCACAGACTCCAAGGCCAGGCCCGCAGGAGGGGGGGATGAAGAATGCGGAGAGAAAGTTTCCCCTGCAGCTCGTGGTGGAGTCCATGGTGAAACGGGTGTCCCCCCGAAGCCCATGGATGAGGACGGGGAGCAGAGACAACTATGCCCTGTGAAGATTGATCCACGCCTCAGCAGGTTTGCCAAGGGACTTGTGACTTTGCGGGGGA
>VZTU01019380.1:33741-47420 GCA_013400835.1 Zapornia atra | reverse complement strand
GTCTGTTTTGCCCATTGCACTAATTGCAGAGTGATCCCTCTGTCCTTATCTCAAGTCCTAAGCCTCCCAATATCTATTTTCTCCCCCTTTTCGGCTGAAGGGGGGAGTGAGCGAGCGGCTTGGTGGGTATTTGGCCTTTGGTTAGGGCCAAAACCACCACAACAGTTAAGGTAGAAAAAGAAAGTAGTGAATACATCCGAGTCAAGAGAGCATGCAGGAACCATGAGGGTTCAGATTTGCTGTCCCATTACAGACTTGCAGACGTGTTCTGAAAATACCAGGGCTGGAAAGTTACTCTGGCTGCTACAGGGAGGGGGGGGGGGGGAAACGCCCCCGCCTGTGACAGCCAATATGGAATTAGCAATGTGAAGAAATCCAACGCCAATTAACTGTTCTGAAGCACCACTCAGAAAGAAACTGGGAGGGCCAGGGCTGTTGCATTCTACTAACCTGGCCTTCCGGACCCACACACAGGTGCAGAAGGTGTGTGGGGGGGAAGGGAAGGACAGGACAGGACACACAACATCTGCTACAGAGAGAAGCCGTGCATGTTTCCCTTCAAAACAGCCTGAAAGCTTTTAAAGAATCCCAGCACTTAAGATATGTTGCAGAGAAACCATACCGTGGTTGACTGTGCCTAGTTCGCATGTGTTTCCAATAGAAACATTGATAATTGTTTCAAGACTGAGGCGTATACATGTCAAACTTCAAGTATAAGCTGGAGAACTGGCAGAGCCACGCTAAACTGATTTCTAGTACAGCCTGAAAAAACACCCAAGATGCCACCTAATCTAAGTGATCCCATAGAAACCACCATGTTGTCTCTTGCCACCCAATCAGTGTTAAATTGGTAGGTGGGGTTACTAAATTCTCAGTCTGACTTAATCTCTTTTCCATCAGAAATTGGCAACGCTGATACTTTATGGGTAAATTCAGTATATCTTATGTGTTTATAACATCGGTACTTTTCTGTTTTGAACATAAAACAGAAGTAAAGATAATTCCTATAAATCTGTAAACTTATCACACATTATGGAATAATAATATATTAATCAAAAGATTTGTAACATTTGTCCAAAACTTCATTACTGCAGAGTGAGCTAAGGAGCCCTGAGCTGGTCCAGAAACAGGAAAGGACAAAATTCAACTCCAGCAAACAGTGAATGAGGAGCTATGGTATTTCAAACCGCAGGAAAACCAGACTAAAATGCAGAGTGAAAAGCCTCTGCCAATTCTGGAACAGAAACTAAAGTCTGCTTCTACCACCGAGAAGCAATAGCAGCCAGGGGAAAATGGGAAGAGATCAAGAAACAGTGGGGCAAGAGGCAAAAGCCAAAAGACCATCAGGATGAAAGGTGAATTTGCCATCTTAGGCAAATTCATCATCAACTGGAGGTGACATGCCCTATGAGTCTCGATAGTCCATCATAAGATATCAAGTCCAGCAGAGGATTTCTTGGTCAGAGTCATGCAGGAGGCCAAGCTGGACAATCTGGATGGTTTATGCTAGTTGTAGGAGGAGTATTCAGTGGTTACTGGGTGAGTGGGTACCGGCATGCTGGCAGTGTTGTTGCTGCAGTAAGATGAGAGGCACACGTGCCTCCTGATGGTTCAAACGTGCTCTGTGTCAGCAGTGAACTCTGCAGTTTGTGTGAACAGTAGGAGCAACACGAGTGTGTCCACTTGCCACGGGGGCGGGGGGCAGCAGACAGGTGGTCTACCTAAGCGGTACTTGTTGGGGCACAAAATTGAGGAGCTGAAGGAACTGTCTGAAAAGAAATCTCTGTGGAAAGGAACAAGGGAGATACCATTCTGCATGTCTGGGCTAGTGTGAATTCATCGGGCTCCGTGTTTGAATGAGAGCCAGGTATAACGTACAAGTAACTCCTGTTTGCTGCAGCTGACCTACATCCAAGTGTTGCTTTGTCAGGTTTTGTCTGACACGTGTGCTGTTTCCCCACTGCCGGAGACTGGGTGTTAGCATTGGAAACCTGCTGATTCAGACACAGAAGTATGAAGGCTGTATTGCGGCAACAGGTAGGAAGTGGGGACGTGTAACCCTGCCATGTATTTTATGGTCACCAGAGGTTTCTATTCATGTTACAAGAATTCTTATTTGGGAAGTTTCAAAGGCTCACATCAGCTTCACATCTTCACATGAAGACCATCTTCACATAGACCGTCTTCACATGCTAGATGGCAGCGAGGCTCCACAAGCAAACCACTTCTCCACTAACAATGCCTGTGGGGATATAATGTTTTATTTGTTTATTTATTAAATAGTTGGGTTTTTTCAGCATCAACATCTACCAGAGCCCAGCTGTGCACCTCTGCTGCCTCCCATTCCTTGGCAAATGTCCCCTCAGTGACAACGCACAGCCAGCACAAGTCCTCAATCCTTTCTCATCTTCAGTGGCTTTGGGGAACACAGGAGTTGTTACACAAGGGGTGGCATGATAAACTTCTGCTGTTTGAGCCTTTGCCTTAAACTACTATGTTGCGATGAATGAGTAAGCTGCCAGCAGCAAGGAGCCAGGAACTGTGCTGGACAGAAAGGCTGCCAGCTCTTCTGTGATACTCGCCTCTGACTAGGGCATGAGCAGATTTCCCCTGGTATGATACACGTGTGAACACTGAATGCCACGCAGCCCTGACACTGATGACAACGCTGAACAGTGCAAGCGCACTCCACAGATGATGCCAAGGCCCTTCTCTCAGTAGAAGGGTCAGGTGAGCTTGGCATTGAAGGTGGAGGGGGCGATGGTACCATCAGTGAGAAATGAGAAAACAGCAGGCAGCTGGGTTTGTCACAGTTGAAGTCCACTAGGGCCCTAGCCCTGGGATCTGAGACTTTTCCAGGCGGTGAAGGCAGTAAATGTCCCTACTATTTCAAAGATCCGTGTCTGAAAGAACAAACAATTAAATCAAAAATAAGGAATAATGAAAAGAAAATCCACAAGTGGGAAAAGGGATGCCAACAGGTAGCAGGGAAATGAGAAAATCAACTTTTGGTCATAATTAGATGACAAATGCATAAAGCTGTTAAAAGCAGTGGTTTTGCTGCAGCAAGAAACCCTGCCTCAAGTCAAGAAGGGGGTGCAATGAACTCAGTGCATGTTCCCCCTACACATACAGTTAGCCAAGCTCACACACCTGGACTGTACATGTCCCCACAGTGCAGTAGTTACAGATATTTTCACCCCAAGGAGAAGAAGGAAATAAGTGTAAAAATGACCTTTTTAGAGGAAGGAGGAGGGGAAAAGGAGGTGGCTTTACCTTGGCAGCTCCAGCTCAAATGGCCTACTAAGATTATTCCCTTGCTTCCAGGAGATTTCAAGACATGACAGATGTCAATCTTAGAGAACGTAGAATAGCCTAAACCAAGAAGCAGTCTCCAGTTTCAGCTAGCGCAGTACTGCTGTCCTGCTGTGGGATCACTGGGGCTCTGAGTGCACTACTAGGCCTGAGCCACCCAGAGGAGCCCAACCTGGGACCCCCACCCCAGCACTCACTGGTCTAAGAGCATCATGCCTGGGTCTGCACCATGGCCGTGAGGCACTGCCTGCTTTGGGGCTACCTGGGGCTCCCAGCTCGCCCTGACACATGGAGCAACCATACACCTGCTGCTCCCTGACATATAGCTAAAAGTAAAACCAAAATCACCTCAAAAGCATAGGCTCTATTTATGAACACAAAGCAAAATTAAAATTAGCACTATTGCAGGATGACACATGTGGAATAACAAACCAAAAACAAATCCCGAAAGAAGAAAAATAGGGGACTACAGTACCTGAATGAAGATCTCAGCATAGAACATCACAGGCAAAATCTTTAGATATTTAAGCACTTGTGTGTGTTCCTGCAGGGAGGCAAATGGCAGATTTGTTTTTCCTGTGGAGGATTCATTAGTATTCTGTCATTGGTGAGTCAGTATTTTTAGCTTACTGTGCTCGATGTGTATTGTGGTTTAGGCCTCAAAAGTAACCAACTCTGGTTAATGAATTGAAAGTAAAAAACGGAGCACGTTAGGAACTGCAGAGTGATTTTCCAAGATCTTTTGTGAACCATCCACCTTGCTTTGCCAGTTAGCATTAAGCACCTATTAACTCCATTTCAGGGAGGTGGTGATTAAACTGGGTCAAATGGAAGTGATTAGATTGGATTATCCCTGTCATGGAAAAACTCACTGGAAGATCTAAGAGTGAGGAAATTGCCGCCCAAATCCCAGCAAGTTCTGCTGGAAGGTGTGCGAGTTTGCTGTTCTCCCTGCAAAAGAGGTTTGGCCCACCCAGGATCCCTCTGACTCACTTTGAATTGAATTACTTTCATCTTGGAAGTTCCACAGGACTGGTAAGGGAAGCAGTTGCCCCAGCATCACTTCCACTTGTGTGGCCCACCACACCTCTACCTGTGCTGGATTTTGGAAGTGACCCTCAAGACACTGAAGGTAACTTTCCTCAGGGATCTTCAAATAAAAGATCCCAAACTTCTTTTTTCTGGTGCTAAAAATTACTAAGAAAATGTTCAGGAAGAATGATACTATGCCTGTTGGGAAGACAAACCCTGGAAGCCCAACAAGAGAGCCCAAAATGGAGAAAACAAACATTGTATTTAAAACTGGGGAGAACTGGGAAGATGCAAGGTGCTGTGAGTGCATATATCTGCACAGCCCCTGCAGCGCTCTGGATTTGCCCATCCCAGAGAGCAACCTCTCTCTCCTGTAGGCCAAGAGATGGGTCTGTGCATAGCCCACGCAGCAAGGTCAGATTCAGCTGCGTGAGCCTCCATTTTGCTCTGTGCTAGCAACGGGCTGCTGAGAGCCCAGGTCAGGTCAGGTAGAGGCTCTGGAGCCAGATACTGTGCTTGAAATCAGCCCCATACCAGCACCTAACCCACACAAGCAAACCACAGGCGATCTGTGCAGAGATCCTGAGCTTGGGAGTAGAGCTCAGAGGAGACGCGTCCCCTGCTAAGCCTCTCTCAGCACAGCCCTAGTTTAAGGCCACCCTCCACGATGTGATCGGGTGCCACAGGGAAGCAAATGTTTTAGGGCCGCTGGGATTAGGAAGAAATAAGCAGTATTTTACTGAGGGGACCGGTACGCAGAGCTTCCTGCTGGCGAGCAGCCAAGGGCTTGCTTCCTCTCTGTGACATCTCAGAGCGCTCTCTGCACGCTTGGATTCGCTGCTCCTGTTACTGAGACTTTCAGCAGACACCATGTCACCAACCCCTCTGTCACCACCCTTCACCTCTGGAACTGCCCTGAGGAAATGGAGCCCAGGCGTGTGTACGCGTAGGAGCGTGTGTATCTGCGCCTGTGCACACAGCTGTGTTTATTTTACGTTGCATATAGAAGAAAAGAGGATTATTTATGTTCTAATCACAATGTGTTCCCCAAGCAAAATATTTTCTGCTCTGATTTATTGCTCTCTTTAGGCCTGCCCTCAAGCATTGTTCTTGTATTTGGAGCTGGTCACATTTTTTTCCATTTGGAAATGGAAATCTTAAATGCATATTTAATTGAAAAAAAAAAATAAATCCCAAACCAGCAAAGACTTGGAGGGAGGAGGAGTTTCACTTCTCTATGTTCCCATTGTATGTTTGCTTGCTTTTTCCCATCTTTTCTTTTACCCTTTCTCATATTTTATCTCTGAAAAAGAAAATTAAAGCACTATCTGGAGAAAAAGCAGGAGCAGTATTTTTTTTCCTCCTCATTTTTTGGTTAAGAAGTTGGAAAAGTTCAAAAGATTTTACCTGGAAAAAATCCACACAAAAAGTATGTCATTTTCTGATTAGCACTGTTGTACTATTGATCAAAAGTAACCCTGTGTAAATTAAAAATGCTTTTGCACTATACACAGCCAGTGTTTCTTGGCAGTGACAAAAGAAATGCCTCCCCCCACCACCTCCTTCACTGGGCTTTACAAAGCTTATCCAGGTGGCCTTAGAGCTTGGTTTTGTTTTTGTCTCATAAATATCATAAAAGAGACATTCTCCCACCACCACCAGCCAGCCTTCTTTTGCTAGAGGACTTCATGGAGTACCAAAGAAATCACATTTTGAAAGCTGCACTTAGAAGATACAGGAGAGTGCAGATCTAACAAATTGAGCATTTCTCCCGTGTGTTTCTCAGGATGTTTGAGTCAAACAATCTCAGAAGACTTTTTACACTGTCTGAGTAAAAATGATTTACAAATCTTTACTCCATTTTTAATTCTCAGTAGCTCAAGTTTCCTTTCTGTTTTGAGGCATGAAATCCCTTCAGCTCTATTGCCTACATGGCAAAAAGAGCAAGAATAAAGCAAAAATCCCCCTCATCTATCATTATGCCATAAGAAAACAAAAAATACCAAACATGCACTTTTTTTCCCCTCTTATGGGTCACATCTATCAAGCAAGAGAAATACCTCATGCTATTGTATTTGTTTTCGAAGCTGGATGCACAAACAGCCCTGTAGCCTCCAGGGCTGTTGTCACCAAACAAATGCTGCCATTAAAGTGTTGGTAGGAGGCCCATCAGGAAATGCAAAGAGAAAAACATTTTTTTGGGGCTGGGGTGTGGGTAGGAAAAATAACTAATAACTAAATCTGGAAGTACAGCTGGGTTCTCCTAAATTAGAAACCTTCAGGAGGTCTCCCACACATCACTGTAGGATTGCAGGTTTGCTGAAGAGGTTTCTGAGCTGCGCATTGCTGCAGAGAGGCTTCACCTCCTCCAGCTTTGCTATCCTTTCCTTGCTAAGCTTCTCTGTAGCTGCAAGCCTCTCTCAGTTAACTCCCCAATGCCTCTCTGGATGGTGTCTATCTGCTCTTCCTTCTCCCCTTCCAATTCTCTTAATTCGTTGATATGGTTTCCATCCTGTATCTCAGCTGCTCAAGGGAAAAGAAAATCAGCTCAGTGGATTCCCCCCTTCTCCATCAGCTGCCCCTATTCTTTACCTCATTAAAAAGCTTGTCCATATGTATCACTAAAACAACACATCTTTTCTTAGGCATATTTCTGCATCGCTCTTCCCGGCAGCAAATTTTATTGTTGTTTTACAATACAGGTAGAAGGGGATTTTCCCACAGAACAGCGTTGCTGGGCCTCGCATCTGGTGGCTGGTTGGTGTTCCACTCTCGCCAGCTGAGCATGCAGTCACGCTCCTGACTGAGAGGACTGGCACGGTATTTCACAGAATCACAAGGTTGGAAAAGACCTTTAAGATCATCAAGCCCAACTGTTCCTGCCCGGTGCTAAACCATATCCCTCATCTACCCTTTTTTTAAACACACCCAGGGATGGTGACTCAACCCCCTCCCTGGGCAGCCTGTTCCAGGCCCTGACAACTCTTTCAGTAAAAATTTTTTTCCTAACATCTGATCTGACCCTGCCCTGGCACAGCTTTGTGCCATTCCCCTTGTCCTGTCTCCTGTCACCTGGCTGAAGAGACCATCTCCCATCTCTCTACAACCTCCCTTCAGGTAGTTGTAGGTGGTGATAAGGTCTCCCCTCAGCCTCCTCTTCTCCAGGCTGAACACCTCCAGCTCCCTCAGTCGCTCCTCATAGGATTTGCCCTCCAGCCCCTTCACCAGCCTGGTTGCTCTTCTCTGGACTCGTTCAAGGACCTCAATGTCCTTCTTGTAGCGAGGAGCCCAGAACTGGACACAGAACTCAAGATGTGGCCTCACCAATGCCGAGTACAGGGGCACAATCACCTCCCTAGACCTGCTGGCCACACTATTTTTGATACAAGCCAGGATGCCCTTGGCCTTCCTGGGCACTCTGCTGACTCATATTCAACCTGCAGTCAACCAACACCCCCAGGTCCTTCTCTGCCTGACAGCTCTCCAGCCAGTCTCTCCCAAGCCTGTAGCACTGCAAGGGGTTGTTATGTCCCAAGTGCAGGACTCTACACTTGGCCTTGTTAAACCTCATGCCATTGGTCTCAGCCCATCGGTCCAGTCTGTTCAGATCCCTCTGAAGAGCCTCCCTACCCTCTCTTCCAAGGACTAGCCCATGTATGTTGTGCCCTGCAAAGATGTGTATCTCAGTGCATGTGTAATGCCTCTATCTTAAGCACACATAATTTACATGCACATAAGCAACCGTATTACCTCACCAGGTAGGTGAGCTGTTTTTCCGGGATCAGTAATTACTTGAATATCTCATTAGAGATAATGAAGGAAGAGAAGCAGCTCCTCTCTTACCTGACAAAGCACAGAGCAAATTCCTTGCAGAATGGGAATCTCCAGAATACCTACAACAGTTACTGGGCAGGCATCGAGGTTGCTCTACATTGGGTATAATCACAGCCATGCTCAGCGGGAGGAAGGCGTCAATTCCCGTTAAGGCTAAAATTAATCTTGGTTTGAAACTAAAATAAAGCACAAGCTCTCGTCATGCTGCTCCTCGTTCTGGAACGGGAGCGAGCCTCAGAAATTAGGTGCTTTGGGGTAAAGGCCTCTAGAGGTCACCAGAGCCTAATTAATAAGGCATTGCTAAACCCATCTGTGAAGTGTAAATTGCTCTGATTTGATTGGGACTTTCCACCTCTGCAGCTCCGGGTCTCCCCAGAGAGTAACCGAATGGCGAGTAACCGAAACCGCTTGCAAACCCATACCCTCCTGGAGTGGCTGGGCTGCAGAAGTCAGTTCCCTTTTAGGTACGTATGCAGAGTCACCCAACTAGCTCCTTTTCCTCAGCATGCAGTTCCAAGCTCACCTGCGCACTTAAAACCTGCCCCAACACAGCTGGAGCCTCTTGTACCCCGTGGGTGATGTGGTGATGTCTCTGCCACACCTTTGTAAGCCCAGAGGATGCCGCAAGTCCTACTGAAGTGAGAGGCCTGACAGGTCTGCCTCTTGTGCTGATGCATGAGAGACGAAACTCGAAAGGAAGCCCAGGCCAAGCATGCAGATTAGATAATGGGCAAGGATTTCTCTGTGTACATTTTTGCCTTGCAAATGGTGATCTGTAAACATGGGACACCCTGTAAAGAGTAGGGTTTCCTTCCAGGTCACCCCGTGCTATATCTGTAGGGAAGGTTTAGAGAAGACCATTAATCATAATTAAATTTACCATTTCATTATGATTAAGTGGTTGTCGTGAGGGCAGAGACCTCATCTGTTTCATGCAAGAGCAGAAGGGAAAGCTCAGTTTTTCCTGGAGCTCCTTCCAGGGTTTAGGAATACGACAGACCAGAGAGGAAGGAGCTGGGTACAGCTGAGGGAGAATATGTCAAGACAGCAAATAGAACCTGGTCCTTTAAGGAGAAGTTCCCCTGAAGAGAGTAAAGGTATTTATTTTGGTAGCAGTCACTGGAACAGAGGCCTGTGGTGTCTCATCAGATGGATTTTTGCCTCCTCTTAAAAGCCAGAAGAGTTGAATACGGATGAGCAGGCAGAGACTCACCAGAATGCTGATGGTGGTGGTGGGGGGGCTGCTGTATGGGGATCTTCACAAAGGGTTCCTTTGCTTTTAGATATAGGATGCTGCAGGCCCAGGACATTTCTTTGGAGTCCAGGGAATTTTTCTGGATGTGAAGTAAGAGGCGAGGCCTTGGTCCCTCAAGTGTCTGTGTGGCCGCTTCCACGCTCCTTTCCATGGCCTGCCCTTTGCTTTGGTGGCAGCAGGTGACTTGCACCCCTCGTGCCCGGCTCGGGGAGCAGCGCCCTGCTGTAATAGGATTGCCCTGAGCGCGTTTGCTGGGCATTAGCAGGTATGTTATTTTTGCAGACTGGAACTGTGATGCTGCAGCCTGGCCAGAGCCCACATGTCAGTTCCTAATCCCATGCAAAGCTCCAGAGAGGTCAGCAGGACCATACGCACAGGTAAGTGCCCACCTGAAGGAGGTCAGGAGTATTTTCATTGGAGCATACTGCTCCCAGAGAGCAAATGCTCACGCCAATCTTATATCCATCCTTTATGTTCTTCCCTTTTACTTGAAAAAGACACACAGTTAGGTGCTTCCCTTCTTCTCAGTTCCCTTCTCAAGGTGGGGTCCTAGAGAAACCTTGCTGCTTCTTCCCCCTCTCCAAACAGCAGTCTCATCAAAATTTCTCCCTGGCTGCCATCTGTAGCAAGCAGAACACCGCCCCTTTTGCTATTTACAGTGCAATTAACCTTTAGCAAATTAGCCTGTGACTGTCATGAAAGGATTAGCTACGGCAACACACCCTTGATTTGCTCCCACCGCGCAAGTAGCGTGCTGCATTTGCACCACCATACCCACAACTCCACCAAAACCCTTCCAGAATCAAGGGAGTAGTTTTTATCCTTTATGCATTATCCCAGCAAATCTTCCAGCCACAGGGAGATGTGGAAGGGTGGGCTCCAACAGATGCAGTCCCAAGGAAGCAGTTGTGGTGATATAAGACCTGGCCTTCTCCAGCACTGCAGGTGCTTTCCCACTGCTGAATGTTACTGCCCACGTAGCAAGGATATGAGGCCATGCCTCAGCCACCTCAGCTAAATGATGTTTAAGCAGCCAGAGAAGGAAGGCACTGCCAAAATAGCAGGCTGGGATGTTCAGCAGCTGTGCTTTGGAAACAACCCTTATTTTGCCTAGCGCTGTCAGGCTTCCATCCAGATTTCTCTGTGCATGTCTAGGAGGCGTAACGCACACGCCAAGGCTTCCCGGGAGCCTTAGACCTCTGGCCCTTGCACCGCAGAGCTGACCTGTACAGACGTGCCCGGGTTATCTGCGCGTCCCTGTGCTTGCTGCCAGGCCTCAGAGAAGCCTCAGGCAGATGAGCCAGTTCCCCCAGCTCCAGGACTGCTAGTTCTGGTAGAAAAAGAGGCCTTGGCCGGGGAAATCCAGCATACTGGCCCTGCCTCTCCTCCTCTTCCCACGCAGCTGTAACTCCTGGCAGAGCGGCAGGACAGCCCGTAAAGGCAGAGGCCTCTTAAGCCAAAGCAGCTGCAGTCACCAGAGCTGAGGTGCTGAAGGCCAATGTCTCAGGACTTGAAGCCACACAGCAGTGCTGTTGGTGGGCAATGCCTGGCAACACCCATAGTGTCAGGTAACACTTTTGTAGTACTGTCAGTGGCCCCATGTCTCATGTCCTGCCATCCACCAAGGGCTTGTCCTGCTGCACCTCCCAACACCTCCTCATGTAGCGAAAGCCCTGCGGTTGGGTTCCTGGGAGGGACAACATCAGCCCCAGGAAGAGGGGCTTGGTAAGGAGGGGAACGGCCTCGCTACAAACCACAGCACAGAACAGCAATCGTTGGCAGTGCCCAGCACTTTTCATTCTTCAGCACCACGATTCAAAGGGCATCACATGCAGCAACGCTGTTCTGACAAACCCTGGAGCGTATTTTTAACTGCAGTCAGGTGCAAACTCCTTCCTTAGACTTCTTTGGATCCAGAAGTATTTGAAAGCACAGTTAAATAAAATATTTAGCCTTACTGGGAGTTCCATCCATGCTTGGCCAAGTCAGGAAATACAATGCTGTTATTCCTTAATGACACAAGTGTTTAGCCAGTGTAGTCTCTTCTAGCAGGAGAAATCAATTGTAAAGTTGCATCATCATTGATGCAGTTCTGTCATCTATTTGCATGTCTTCTCCAATTTCCAAACTCTGTCAAGGCTTAAAACACCTTGGGAGGCTTTCAGGGTTTTGCACCCAGGAGCCTATCCTGAGGAAATCATGAGCACATACGGAGTTGAGACCTAGGTACATACATACCATTCCTGGCTTCTGCCTGGTTTTCTCTGATGGAAGAACACTTAGGAGGCAACTTGGACAAGGCTAGCACTGGAACCCTGGGCGTGCAGCATGCTCTGATGCAGAGGTACATGTAAACACAGCCCCAGGCAATACAAATGGGTAATAACCCTTCAGCTTTACTGGGAGGAATGGCTGAAACGGCACCTGTTGCAGGGCAAACACAGACATTTCTAGCAATACTCAGAACATCCAAAAAGCTGGTAGGGAGGAGCAAGGGATTATTCTGGTTTCAGCCTTACCCTCTGCACTGCAGCGATGCTTTAGCAGCAAGGCGGCTGACCAAGCCCACTGTGTAACTGAAGGGTTGCGGCGTGGCAGGCGGTGATGGCGGTACGCAGCGCTGCCCGCGAATTAAGTAACAATGAGTACAAGGTATAGCTAATACAGGGCAGTAAAAAACTAACGAGTGTACTAAATCATTACACAGCCACTTATCTTGTTATATAATTGATTACTAAGTCCTTACTAAGAACATAAGAGAGGAGTGACCGGTGTAATTTGCTGGCTATATGGGCGTTAGCTGAAAATTCAGGTAGTTCCTCAAGGCACTTGACTCCCGTCAGACTTAGCAGCACAGACTAGGGCGGCCTCTGTCTCCACAGCTGAAGCCAACAGGAGCCATAAATCAAAATCTCTACCTACTCACACTCAGTGCAGCAATGTAAACCAAAGAAAGCCACAGTTTGTCATAGTGTGTGTCAAGCTGCAACATGTCAAATGGGGCTCAGGCTGTTTGCTGGGGTTGGGGGAGAGAGGGGTGGGGGGAAGGGAACTGCCCTCCAACAGATGAGCACAGCCAGTTTCCCACTCTGCCCATCTCTTTACCTGTGGGGGCTCAGTCTGGCCAGGATGGTGACTCGGAGCTGTAAGAGACATGAGGGTTCTCTGCCTGCACAGAGGAGTGAGACTGCTGGTTGTGCAGGAAGGTTGACACTGAAGAAACAGTGGCGGCTCAGTTCAAGGCAGAGAGCAATTGCATGTATGTGCCTACACTGATGAGCTTTTCCCCATTTCCAGTGAGTCAGTCTAAAGTCAAATAGTAATTGGGTCATCAGCAGTGACCTCTTTGGGAAGAGAAGCCTCTGATCCTGAAAACCTAGTAGGCTGTTAAAGAAGTTAAGGCACTTTTCGTTTCCCTTTCCAGGGCGTAGCACAAGTTGATTAGGAACGCTAAGATGATTACCTCAGCTTCACAGTATCTCTCAATTATGCCCCAATTAATATAAATTAAAATCTGGCAAAGGCAGCTTAAAGCAGCTGCAGGGTTTTTATCTTCAGTTGCTTTCCAGCCTCAAATCTGCAGCTGTTAAACTGCGTGATGCAGAAGCCTTCAAAAAACCATAATCACTTCAAGGAGGCTCTTCCTGCTCACAGCGCCTTCTGTCCAGCTAACTCAGAAAGGTTTTGGCGTGACACGTTGCTTTAGGAATGGCGCTCGGCTCGGGGAACTTGCTTGTTTACGGGAAGTCTCAGGCAACCGGCTACCGGCCCTCCGGATTTCTAAACAGCCGTTACCTCAAAGCCCCCCGAGGAAGTGGAGCAATAAACTTTTGAGACCCTTGACCGGAGTGCGGGGGCGGTTCCTCCGCAGCCCGCCCAAGCCGCGTCCGTCAGGCGCAGTTACGCGCTACCGAGAAGCCTCCTTTGCCGGCCGACCAGTCTCGGGCCGGGCAGCGCCCGAGACTGGTGTGGAAAGACGTGTGTGGAAAGACACGGCCCCCGTCCGCCACGGGGCCTCTCTCCCGCGACCGCGGTCGCCCCGGGCCGTGCCGCCTCATGCCCGGCGCCGCCGGGTGAATCCGGGTCAGGCCCGAGGGGGGTGGTGGTGGGAGGAGGTGAATCAGGGACGCCCCGGATTAGGGATGGCGGGCACCGCCCGGCCGAGGGGACCCGCCTGCCCCGGGAGGCAGGCGCGCTGACAGCTACCGGAGACGAACGGCCCGCGGGGACCCCCAGGCCTCCG